>JAHLJT010004567.1:212989408-213209408 GCA_031308135.1 Acheta domesticus
AAAATTACAATTATGTAATTTTTGAAAAAACAAAAAATAACTCAAAATAAACTTTACGCTATACTAAAGAGTGTAATTAGTACTATCCGTTACAAAAGTTTGAAGAAAAAATTTGCAGACATATATGAAAAAATGGCGTTTGGGCGTTTCTGAAAATGCGAAATTTTGAGCTACTTTTCACAGAAAACGGTTGTGTTTCCGAGAAACTTTACTTGACATTATTTAAAGCATATGTACTCCTAAATATAATAATGTGAAAAAATCGCCGCTAATGTAAATATTATCGACGTGAGAAACATGTGAACAAATTAGCATTTTTGTAATTTTTGAAAAACCAACCTGTAGAGCAATATGGCTTTTATGTCATCTAATAGTGTACTTTTACCACTATCCCTACCAAAAGTTTAAAGAAAAAATTGGAGCCGTTTTTGAGAAAATCTTGGTTTTGTAATTTTTATAAATTGCACATACTGCACGCAATATTGCACGAAAACTACTAAAATTTTGAAAAAACAATTACATGACCTTTATGAAAGAACTCAATATGCAGAACAAATTGTATTTGAAGAAAAAATCTATCTTCAATTTTGTAGTTGGAGAAAGACGCCGAAAAAAATTCAAACTTTCACAATTTTCAAAAATTCAGAGTTATCCGTGAAAATCGGACATATGCCATGTTAATAAGTGTATTTTACTCTATTCGTACAAGAAATTTAAAAAAAAATTTGGAGCCGTTTTTGAGAAAATTTTGAAAATCCCCGAGGAGCTTCATATAAAGTACCTCCAAATTTGGAAGAATCTTTTCCAAAATCTCAAAGCTTCGACTAGAATCAGATCGACCGGGGAATATCCATTTTGGAAGAAATCGAACGAATGATTTAGGCGCTAGCAGTGTTCACAGACGGACAGACGGACGGACGGACAGACGGACGTTTTCCTTTCAATTGGGTTTTCGGTATCAAGAACCTAAAAAACAGGTTTCTGGCTACACCACGTGTTAGGGGATTTTTTTTCTTAATTTAGCAACTGGTTTTATCCACTTTTTCGTTTTCACGGCCCGGCAATTAATTTTTTTCCGCCGAAAATTGGCCATTTTTTTGGGCAGCATTACATAACTTTCCCTATACTACGTGTATCACTCCGTGTACACGTACGTATACAGGAAAGTAAAAATAAATGCGTAAACTTTAATATATGGTGAATGTTTATTTGAAAATGTATCTACAGAGTTCAGCAATAATGTTTTTCACGACCTATACAATGGATATGATGTCCGTTCTACTGTTTTCTTGCACTTTTCACATTCTCTGGATGCTCTGCGGTTTAAATTATTCGGACAAATTTCACGTCCTCTTAGTTCTCTTTCTTGCATCTTATGTTTCTTGTTTTTGCTCTGAGTGCAAATATTGTATAATTTTTTGTATCAACTTGATATTTTTGGTAACAATCCTGGTAGAATTCATCTCATAATAGAACAAGGGCGAATACGTTCCCAACTTCCGTCTGCAATTCTCATGTGTGGCGATTCCTCGAAATATCAGTAATGTTTTATTCTTATGAAAGTTGATCGTGCCTACTTCGAATGTACCACCAGAAACGGAGATTATCGTAAAAGATCCGTGGGCGTTGCACCGCGCGGTCGGCTGTGCCTGTCAACGCGGGTTGTTCCCACTTTCCTCGCGAGATACCATGACTACTGCTCGGAATGAGTTCACCGATTGCATTCCCTTCTCGCAAGGGAGAACTGCAGAACAGTACGCAAAGAATTAGTTTGTTCAGAATACTTCCTTTAACTTAATATAAACGTTCTCGATATTATTAGGTGCTTTATACTTTCATTGTATTATAATGTAGTTAGCACGTACGTAAAATACCCTCAAAAAGCCAAAATAATAAATTCTTTCGAACTTGAAATAGCTTCCAGTCGATCACAACGGAACGAATTCTCGTATTCATTATCCTCGCGCCCTCACGGACCGACCCGACTTTGCACGAGGCATGACGAAGTTGAGCGCTTGCACCTTCGAAGAACGAAGCTTCGCTGACGTCACGAGACGAATTTACACACCGCTTTGAAAACATCGATTATTACGGTTCAACCACTAGTACGTAGCTCAGAAGCTGAGTTGAGTAAACAGTTTTGCTCTGGCCATAAGCAAATAATATTTTAGATATAGAAAGGATTTTTCTGTGCTTTGATTAGGGGAATGAGTCATTCCCTTCATTCCATGGAATGCACGCCACTGCTAGACGTTATGTAATGCTGCGCGAAAAAACGGCAGATTTTCGGCAGAAAAACTCTTATTATTACAGAGCCCTGGTAAAGAAAAGTGAATAAATAACGAAAAATTAAATTAAATTAAGAGAAAAAATCTCCTAACACGTGGTGCAGCCAGAATCCATATTTTGTGGGTCCTTGATACCGAAAAACCAATTGAAAGCAAAAGTCTGTCCGTCCGTCTGTGAACAACGCTAGCGACTAAACCGTTCAGCCGATACTCCCCGATCGATCTGAATGAGCTCGCGACCCCTTGAATTTGAAACCGATATTTTAATTTTGGAGGGTACTTTACATGAAGTCCCTGGGACATTTGCAAAATTTTCAAAAAAATGGCGCCAACAATTTTGTTTAAATTTTGTTGGATAGTCTGAAGGTCATTTAAGAGAATGGCGTAGGTCTCAGGTTGGTTGAAAACTCTGATTTTTCGGAAATTGAAAAAAATTCAGAATTGTTTCGGCAACTTCCTACACTTACAATTATGAAGATATATTTTTTTTCTTAATGAAATGTGTTCATAAAAAATAGGTCTTCAAATAAGGTCATGTTCAATTCCTCAAAATCATAAGTATTTTTTTCGAAAAATTGTCAGACATTTATTTTCTTTAAACCATTTTTTCTTAAAAACCGCACAATGTTTTTTTATTAAATTGGGACCTGAAATAGCACAAAAGAAGCTTAAGAGAATGGTGCAGGTTTCATGTTCGTTAAAATGTCTGATTTTGCAAAAACATTTTAAAATTTAAAAAATTTCGGCGTCTTTCTACAACTACAACTGTGAAGATACGATTGTTTTTCATAATGAATTATGCTCATTAAAAACAGATATTCAAATAAAGTCATGTTGAATTGTTTGAAAATATGAGTAGTTTTTCTATAATTTTCTGACAAACACAATAGCCCACTCGGAATTAACTGCGCTTCGTTTCCGTCGTTTTCTTACAACTACAATTTTAAAAATTTGTACATACATTTTTTTCTCAATTAAATGTATTTATCAAACCTACATCTTCAAATAAGGTCATGCTTAATTTTTTTCAAAATACGAGTAGTTTTTTTTATCATTTTGTGACATAATAGTCCGCAGTAAATTTACTGCGCTCTGGACATCTGGATGCGTCGTAAATTAGAATGTGCAATTTTGTATATTATTTCTTTGTTCGTTTCTTACATTCGACCTTTTGTTATATATTTACACATTAATCTTTAAAGAAATTATTTCTTTTCAAATATTGGAAATAAAAATTGCTACCTCTTTAAGCGGGTATCGACAATGTAGGTAACGCAATAATTGAATTCCGTTCCGCAGTCGCGAATTTCTGTAAATTACGTGCCATTGTTGAGAGTTGATAGAGATGTATGGTATCAGACTTCGTTTTTCAATACAAGTTTAAAAAAATTTTGTATTATATTTTTATGCAGTTGTGGAATTCACATAGTTTTGACAACACCGCGATGGAATCTTAGTTGTTCGCCCTGTGTAAGATATATAGGTGTATTCACTCCCATCTCAAACTGAAGCTTATGAGCAAACTGAGGCTGGTTCTCACAGTTCTCGAATATAAGTGCTGCGATCTTTGGTTCTCATTTAGGCAAAGCCGTGATTGGTCGTGTAATATGTAACAGCCAGACTTTACGATGTCATGTTAAGATGTATATCTTACACTGCGACCCAAACCGATCGTGCGCACCATACGGACAAGAGAAACGAGCTTCAAACTGGCTTCAGAAAATTTGCCCCAAAGTCGGCTAGTTAACACACCTATGTATCTTATACCGTGGTTGATCGCTTCTTGGTTGAATTGGACGTTTTCAAATAAGAGCTAAGATGTTAGTAGGGCAGAAAGTGCAATATTTCAATTCTACGTAGCTGCGTCCAATAATACGGGTAAGTATGTGCTGTTGTAGCACCATTAGTTTTACGGATTACTGACGCTAAGATAGTCAAGTTGCGAATGTAATTGGTGACCTTTCTCCTCTTCACTCTGAATACTCCCTGGGAAGTTCTACTTCCAAAACGTGGTAACTATTTTATTTTTATCTGACAGCGTAACAAACCTCTTTATTGACTAAGCGTACAACATCTAGACGGACAGGTGCTGCTTCATCAAAAAAATACTCCCGTTTGTGCGGGCGGCGAAATAAAATTATGGATGACGAAGACATGGATGGAACGTTTGTGAAGACCATTCGGTCGAAATTGAAGAAAGAACGAGACGACTATATCAATGACAACGTTGATGATCTTCCAAACAAGACCTCCAAAACATTTACTAGTTCCTGGAACACAATGAAGAAAATTTGCTGGGTAATTAACATTTCAAAAGTTTGGACAGGTTTTAATTTTTTTATTGACCAACATTTACATCTTTTCATATTTTGTAATTAACATACCAGCAACAAATGCTTTAGTCAAATACACCGAAGGCCATTATCTTCCAACACTGGTTTCTTCTCAGCAACAAATGCCTTAACCCGAAGCATTACGATTCACAATTGTAGTGTAACGTCACTGACTGGAATCCATTCACTTTTGTACAAGTAAAGTATTTCTAATTATTTGATTTTCAATTTATATTCCGTTACTTGACGCATTGCTTTTCGCTTACGGCGTGTTTAAAAATTGTATTTGCAACACTCTTCTGTTTGTTCCCCTCGCTAGGCTCGGACACAGACAAAGTAAGAAAGGCAAAGCACTTGGGTGCTCTGTGCGCTCGGACACGAACGCGACTCGCGCGTCAATCATCTGTTTCGCGCCCTTGTCTCGTAAACTACTACTTTTAAACACAAAGAGTCTTCCCAGACACTTTTTTGATCCACCCTAAAACCCTATCACATAAAACACCTCTAGGGTCATTCCATGTCAAATCGGCCAAAATTTTCCGACCATCTTCCGATTCGACTGAAACTTTTTAAATCATTTTAGAATGACGAAACAACACTGAATATTGTGTTTTTGGCGTTAAATTTTACTTCCTTTTGAAAATTTTGAGATGTGATGTTTTGCATGAGTTTCAGGGAGTATTATCTAAAAAACTAGTTCAGTATATTAAATTTGATTTTACTTTGCAACTTGCATTATATTTCTCATGAGTACATCCACCCTAAACGTTTGATATGATAAACCCTAATTATAACGGCATTAATGAGGCCATATTAAGGCCAAAGTAAATAATTACATTTTTTTTTCAAAATTAATTTTCTCAAATACTCCATCTCGGATTTTCTTCTTTTAGTCGTCAAATAGAAGCTGAGACATTGATGTTTATAGTGGTTAAAGAATATCGATGGTAAATTTGAATTTACCAATGTTATTACCAGTTAAAGTTACATTTTCATTTTTTCTTTTAATGGACTTACGAGAACTATGCATTTCTAAACGCTTATCATTTGTGAATCTTGCTTTCGTTATTTAGTGATTAATTTTCGAACATTTTAAATGTATCTGAAGCATATTTTGGAAGGCAGAAACTTCTACTTATACCGGGTGACCTACCAATTGTGAGCCACACTCATGTATTATTACTGGTTCACAACATCGAAAAGCAGTTTTCGGTCATCAATGCGGAATAATGGGGCAAGTAATGCGCTTTATAGATATTGTTTGTAATATTTTTAGTTTCGTGCGGTTGTAGTAGCCAACTTTTCAGAGAACTACACATTCACAATTCAAAGCAGTGTACAAAAATTACATTGGAACAATGTTCAAGCTAAACAAGCTCTTTTCGACCAAGCGAAGAAGCCAGTGTTTCAATCAATTTTGTCATAATATCAAACGATTTAAATCATTACACGTCAGCGTGTATTATTTCCAAATACTGCTAATTATTCTTGAAAACTAAAATTTCAAACCTGAATAAAATCTCTGCCATGATAGTTGGTTTTCCGTAGTTTCTCCGATCAACACGAGGAGAATGCCGGAGCAATACCCTAACAATCGAGCCACGGACCGCACGCGATCTTTATTTCCTCTTTTTTCTCAGGTTTGAAATATTAGTTTTCAGGAATAATTTAAAAAATTTGTAATTTTTGTACATGCTTTGAATTGTGAATGCGAAATTTCAAGCTCTTTTTCACAGGAAATTGTTGAGTTTTCGAAAAATTTCATTTGAAGCACTTACACTCACAAATACAATAGTGTTAACAAATTGCTGCACTATGCAAGTTTGTATAAAAGTTTGAAGAAAAAATTTTGAACTAGTTTTCACAGAAAACGGTTGACATTTTGGGAAACTTTATAGGACATTAATTAAAGCACATATACTCTAAATATAATCATGTGAACAAATCGCCGCTAATGTAAATATTACTGACGTGAGAGACAAGTAAAAAAATACATATTTGAAATTTACAATTTTGTATTGAATATTGTATTGAAATATACAATATACTTTTCAAATTTCGAAAATTTAGAGTTAACCGTGAAAATCGTTCCTATTCCATCTTTATAAGTGTCTTTCACTCTCTCCTTACAAGAAAATCAATGAAAAAATTTGGTGCCAGTTTTAAGAAAATTTTGAAAATGATCGGGAGGCTGTATGCAAAGTACCCTCAAATGTTGAAGAGTTTTTCAAAATCGCAGCGCTTCGAGCCAAGCCAGATCGATTTCGAAATATCCATTTTGTAAAAAAATCCTACGTATGGTTTAGGCCGGTAGTCGTGTTAACAGAACAGACAGACGGACGGACGTTTTGAAAAAAACACTTTTTCGATATGATGGGACCACAAAATGCGCTTTTCCGTTGAAATCTCGAAGTCGATTTTCCGCAGAAATACATAACTTTCCACAGCATTATATAATATACTAGGTATATTACTCCATATATACGTATGTATACGGGAAAATAATAATAATAACAACAACAATAACAACAACACCTAGGGAGTTTACGACCTTGTAGTTGGTGGTGGAGCTTGAGTACCCCCATGAGCCTGAGTGCTGTCAGTGGTAGCCTAGCTACCGGTAGGGCCTCCCTTGCTGAATAGGTTGAAAGTGAGGGGTCTGACGAAGTACTCCAGAGGAGAATGAAAAGTAAGTGGAGAGGGAAGGGTCAGTGAAAATCCCCTAACGTTTAGTAATGCCGAATGGCGATCGAAAGGACTCCTTGCTGGGCCTCCCGAGGCCACTGTTCGTCTCGGTAACGGATGGCAGCAAATAACCCATTGGTTAAATATGATCTCTGAACTCGAACTTGCTACCTGCGAATCTTCACTTAAAACCAATAAGCAAAATGGATAGAACAAGAAATGTAATGAATCTGAATGTGCCTTGTTCTACCAATGTACAATACCTACTCAGAAACCAAGAAGTCACCTTGTCGACATCTGGCCATCCCACGAATGTTAGTCCCAGGGACCCAGAGCCGGCAGTAGCTCGAAGCCATCGTCAGAGATGGACTCGGGATGAATTGAAGGAAGTGATGCAGTGCTTTTACTATGCAAAAGAGAAAAATGGGGGCTCAGAAATATAATTTTTTAAGATATGGAGAGAGCGGAACCCAGATATGAGACCTACCCTAGACTCACAGAAGCTACGATACATACGACGATACAACGACGATACATATTACTCCTTCACTTTACATTGGCAGACGGAGCGCTGCGATCTGTTTACATGAGGTCACCGCCGACTGAATGAGAAACGCGCGTCTGCCGTATATACTGACCGTTTAATATGATATAGATGGCGGTGAGAAGTTCACAAAACCCCGGTGGGTCAAGAACATAACCATTAAGCAGTAGATAAGTGCAAAGAAGAAATAGTACGTGAATGTTGTGAATAGCGTGTGGTGAGATCTATTTTATTGTATATTATCTTAATCATTTAAAAGCGCGACTTCAGCTCACTGTCAGAAAGGCATAATTCTTCAGCTGTGTCCGTAGCGCTTGTGCTGCCTTCGGAGACAGCTGATTGGTCAAATGCTGATTGACATCGGGACCATTCGTGTATTCTCGGTTGTGTGTTCGGGCCTTCACTTTCAAAACAACATTAGTTCCTAATTCTGCCGCCTAAAAATGTAAAGTGAACGGATAATACTCATCACTAGAAAATTCACAGCAGAACTACTTGCGGACATCCAAAGAAACGCGGAGTATGTCCTTCGATCGAACTATTCACCTGACGTACATTTAGAACCATCTAATATACCTAAACACGATGGTCCTCTTGAAGGTTCATCTCTTCCAAGTGAAACATTCGTCAGTGGTGAAAATTCATCTGGCCATGAATCACACGATAAGGACATCATGCGAAACCTCCTGCGATACGAGATAGAACGAGTTCGTCAACTTCCATTTGAATATCGTGCACCGTTGATGAGAATCTAGAATTAGACATGCTAAAACTAAAAGAGTGAAACAGCGAATTCTGTCTTAAATGAGGTTGTACAGGCCTCAAGTATAGATCTAGATATTACTGAAATCAATCACATCGTATGTGCAACTGTATATCTAGTATCTCAGATAATTTTAGGACCAATGAAGAACACCGACGGCCCTCAGCCAGAGTAAACAGCTCCGTACCCCCATGGGCGAAAAGAATTATAAAACGGATAGCCGACACATGGCGTGAAATATCACTCTTAGCCGTGGCATCTTCTAAATCAAATCACACTCCTGAAGTTCAACAAAAAATACTCCATGTTGAACAAAAATACCAAATTGAAAATGACACAAGGCTAATGGTATCTGAGAAGCTAAAAGAGAAAATCCAAGCATGGGCTCAACGAATTAGACATTACAGACATAGAGAACATTTCCGTGTACAGAAACGGTTATTTGAAATAGACGCGAAGAGATTCTATTGCAGTCTGACTCTAAAACCGAATGGCAACGCTGCCCCTCCTTCAAAAGAAGACGCCGAAACATTTTGAGCAGGAATCTGGAAGGAAACCAGATCCGACTATTATAGGATTGGAGACGCTTCTTGGCTCCAATCTGAAGTTGATGCTGCCGATGGATTCGTGGAAACAGTGGAACATGTTCACGAATTCTCGGAAGATAACCTCTGCCAAGCAATTAAGAACATGGGAAACTGGAAATCACCCGGCATTGGAAAGATCCAGATGTATAGGGTTAAGAAATTAACAGCACTACATTCTCATCTAGCAAAGGCTGTTAATAAAATTTTAGAAAACACGAAGGAACTCCCGGAATGGCTCACTCGCGGCATCACGTATTTGCTACCCAAAGCGGGAGACAGCTGCTTGGCGAAGAAATATCACTTGTCTGTCAGTAATGTACAAAGTTATAACTGGAGCCATAGCTGACAAAATGTATAGACACCTAGAGAAGAACCATCTGTTGTCAGTTGAACAAAAAGGCTGTCGTAAAGGTTCCTATAGCTGTAAGGAAATCTTGCTACTGAATAAAGTCATCTTGAATGATGTAAGGAAACGAAAATGTAATTTAAGCATGCCTTGGATTGACTAAGAAGGCCTTTGGCAGTGTGCCATTGGATTTGAAGACCATGGAGATCTATCGATTTCATCCTAGACTTGTTGAGTTTTCCAAGGCTAGTATGAAGTCGTGGATTACCAGGTTACTAATACACAGCGGAAAGGAAGCAGTAGAAACCAGAAGTATTCAGATTAACAGGGGAATTTTCCAAGGAGATTCCCTATCCCCTCTGCTACCCCTTTTGCATTAGTTTGATCCCACTATCTAGACAGTTGTTGCACACTGACTTCGGTTACAGGCTTCATGATGATGAAAGGCTGTATCACATTTTTTTGTATGGATGATCTTAAAGTTTTTGCTAAGAATGAAGCGATTCTCTCCCAAATGCTGCCCGTCATCAATGATTTTAGCAATGACATCTGCATGAAGTTTAGTCTTGACAAATCAACTGAGGCAAAATGACGTCAGAGAACATTGAAGTTGTTATGCACACTGTGATTCAAGATCTTGAGCCAGGTAAAGCTTACAAATATCTGGGAATTGAAGAATGTGAGACCATCTCGTACGACACAATGAAAGAGAATTCGCAATGAATATTACAGAAGAGTGAGACTGGTCCTGCAGTCCGCTCTGAACTCCAGGAATAAAATATCAGCAATAGGTAGTTTGGCGGTGCCTGTAGCCGAATACAGTTTCGAACTAGCAAGAAATTAGCATTATGGATCGAAAAAACAGAAAATTGTTTACAATGCAGCATGTTACCCACTCTCGAGCTCGAGCACATAGACTTTATGTGTCACGTAAGGAAAGAGGAAGAGGCTTCAGACAAATTGAGGCCTCCTGGCACAATGCAAAAGTCGGGATGGAAAGTATGTAATCAGCCATCAATGGCTAAACTCCCAGGAATTCAAAGGATCGGGAAGTGCAAGAAATTGCTTTATTTGGAACAGCCCACATTTTGCGTAAAGTCTTGTAGAAACACCGATAATCCCTAGATCTACTCCTTAGGAAGCTGGTTGCAACCCGGAGTAGACATTATAATCAACCAATTCATAAAATGCTTGGTCGTGAATTAGAGAAATAATAATAATACCACCCTTCATTATCATTCCTTCTTCCATCTTTTCAGGACTAACAACGCTGGGAGATAAAATTCAAATTCAGCTTAATGCTGATTCCCTGATGAATCACATGTACCTGCCGCCGAGATAAAATGATACTGGACTCCGATAAGTGCAGGTGTATGTAGGCGTGGTCCGAGACGGCATATTCGTGGGGAAAAAAACTTTTTGTCATTTTCGAAAAGTCAGAGTTAACAGTGGGATCGTACCTGTGCCATCTTTATTGTATATTTCGCTCTATTCTTACAAGAAATTTAAAGGAAAAATTTGGAGCCGTTTTTGAGAAAATTTTGAAAATGACTCAGCTGCTTGTAACTTTAAAGTATTATTCCACAAACACGTAGCTTGAGCAGGAATGAACCTAATATTAAGGGAGAATTGGGACATGTCCAAACTCTCCCTTAATTGACTGTGCTATCTCTCCCATGGTAGCAGTTATAAATAAATTGTCAAAATTTACGATATTTCAACAAATTCAGTTGTTCATTTTTCCGAAATTTAATCTCAATAGTACTCAATTGTACTCAATAGTACTCAATAGTATTCAATGTTCATAATCAATAAAAACGTAAGAAATACTTTCTTATCGAAAATAAAGGACAAATACAAGCTAGAAAAGTTACCTTGGACACCGAAAAAAGTATTAACTCACCTGCTTCATTGTAAATCAAAGGAAAACTATCTAACCTCCGATACAATGCTTCCTCAATTGAAGCTCTTCAACCTACAGGAATATTTTGTTTATATCCTCTCCAGTCCTGGTGTACACATATGTGAACAAATTAATTTGAAGTTCCCGCACGTTTGAGGATTTGAATTTCGCGCTGATTGTAGTTCCAATGCGGCCCTGGAGTATCCGTTGATGCGCTGAGGCAAACGTATTGTCCCTGCCAGTGTTTGGCGGGAATTGAGCTGATGCTGTAGATCGTGAATTCTGTGCTTGTGCTGGAGTTGCGTTGGCAGAAGAACCTGTTGTAATTGTGAAGAAGTTAATGGACTTATTCAAGGTAACTATTGTTGACTGATGACTTTATTGTTATAACTTATTATTACAATCGTCTTCGTCTCCTATATTATTTCAGTAGTATACCTCCCTTTTGCGGCTCTCACACGCAACCAATCTTTATAAATGAGGGCTCCAAAGAAAGAGAATTTCACGGAGACTTGACGAATTCCATTTTGACTTTACAAATATAGATGATTTCTTTTAAAAAACGCATCGAAATATTCAAGTAAAATGCAACACGCATCACATGTCAACCTATATCTGCAAATAACTCATAAATGAAGCGTTTTAGGGCCTTAAAAAGTAAAATTTTGAGGCCAAAGGCCTCAAAGAAACGTTTTTCACATCATAATCTACAAGATGAGACATTCTTCGATCCATTCAATTAACTTTTCGGTTCCACGCTTCAATACTATCACGGCCACCTCAATATTTCAGTCCTTCCTGCTGGTAACAATTTTTGTGGCGACACGCTTAGAAGGCTTAGATTCGACAATCTTTATTTACACATCCTGTTAACACAATAGAGAACACACCTCTAGAATACAAAGCCTGGCGACGGGCAACCATCTTGCCAATGACGTCACGATGAGTAGGCCCAACAGCCCCGCCGTGGCCTACGATCTATGCTGAACTTAATAGCAACAGCATTTCACAATATATTTCTCCCTGGCACTTCATTTTCCACCAGTAGATTTGGGTAACGAAAATTGAAGAATTCATATTTTTAGAAATATGTTGCTTTTATTTCAGGACAATGTTTCTTTGAAAGAAAAAAAAAATATTTCCTGCAACTATCAACAAAATTAAAATCAGAAGTTAATAAAAATACACTTTGATTAATTTTAGAAGTAGTAATTTATTTTGAAGAAAATCATGTCACAATTTACATACATTACTCAATAGATAGTTTGTGTAACACAACAAGAATATTTAAGTAGTTTCTCAATACATATGCATACATATTCCTACATTAATACACACAAACATTATTTTTACAGAATAGGCGATTTAAAATATTTTGTGAAAGAAAAGTACAGAAGCAGAATCAAGCTGCAGGCTAGTCGCTCTGAACGCTCTGAACGAAAACTTGATAAGGAAAATTCATTTAAAATACCGAATGAGGAGATCCTGCTAGCAAGTCGATTAATGTTGAATAACAAATTCTTCAAGTTCAGTGATTCTTGTTACAAACAAAAACAGGGGACTCCAATAGGTGGACCCATGAGTTATCTCTTTTCTGAATCGGTTATGCAGCAGACACAGTCATCTTAAGTAAAAATGAAGTAATATTTTGAGCTAAATATGTGGATGAGACGATCTTAATTGTTGATGAGGCAAAGATTAAATTCATTTTTCAACAATTCAATAACTATCACCACAACTATTACTATTCCTATCACTATCACTGTCACCAATGTTTGCAAGTTTAATGCATTTTTTAAATACCTATCCTTGAGTTATTGTTGGGTATAAAGTTTTCTCTCTACAAATAGCTTTGATCCACGCACTCCTTGGCTCTTTCTCATTGGAAAAGCTGAACACACTAACAGCACGGCCGTTTCGGTAGTTGCCTTTACAATTGGGTACACAATGCTTGAAAGGCATTATTGTGATGAGCTGTAAATGAAACAATGAGGGTTTGAATAGTTACAAATTTTTTAACATATTTTTACTGTCTAATCACGTACGTCCTAAACACTGTATGATCAATATTCACAATAACCTAGAAGCCTCGTAACACATTTTTACAAATTGAAGCACAAATATATCATTTGCTTATATTTTCCTTAATTTTAGATCTAAGATTCTCTTAATTTTAGATCTAATCAGAAACTACTGTTAATAAATTTTACTTACCAAGTTCGAATTTCCGTAAATAAAAATAATCAAATTGCTGAAAAATCACAACTAACACAACATAGCAACACGCATAACACACGGAGTATCCGACCGGAGAGTTTCTTCGTGGGCCTATTCGTGCTTACGTCACAAAATCGTCGCCAGGCTTTGTATTCCAGAGGGCACTGGTTAACACCGTATTTTGTGCAGTCTGACGAGGTTTATTTGCATAATCATTAATTCAAGATTTGCACTCCAGCAACAATTAGAAGTACTATTATAGTTGCTTGATACCTATACGTATGAAGATTGTTTCTTATGCGCGTAGAGAAACTATTCAATTAACGTTTTTTCATGGTCTACAAGTGCTGTGTACTTAATTGTAGAAGGATGTGGGTGTTCAGTGAAGAGTGAAGACTCTGTTTGTGTTTTACCCGTACCAATTTTTTCGTTATCACTCGATGAAATTTTCAAGTCAACGGGTTCAGACACGTAGCTTTCTCAAAAGTAAAAAGCTAATATTTTTGAGACTATCACGAAAAACTAAAACCTAATTGACAAAGAATATTGAATAATTACTTTAAATGTCTTTAAGTAAGTGTTGGGAATTGTTCCAAGCAAATTCTCCATGATATTGAATAAATTTTTACTGAAAATTTCTTTTACACATTAATTGCATTCTTTTTATTTTTATATGTAATTGTGTTAGTACATTGCAAGTTACCTTTATAGATACAAATAAAAGTATAGTAGTATAGATAGTAGTAAGTAGTATAGATACAAATAAACACGTTTCGATAACTACTTTCCGTCTTAGAATGAAAATAGAAGGATAGGGATGAGTGTGGGGTCTAACATGCGAGAATTCTCGCACGGGTATATATATATATATATATATATATATATATATATATATATATATATATACGCAGAGGTAGTGGGGGAAAACTTGTGCTATGGCACAACACAAAGAACAATCTTTTTAAAGTAGCTAAAGTAGAATAGCTTGAAATAAATGGAAAACAAAAATCAAAACGCGCTAGCCTACAATACTATGCGAATCAATTAAAAAACAACTAAATTTAAAATTATAGAAAGAATAGTGCAAGTCACCCGACAACTGCCAACGATCGCAGTCCAAACGCACGATTTAAATGTTGGCGATATCTGGAAGTATGTACAGTAACGCCCAACTGTAAACTCATATTGTAAATAAAACACCGTTTGATATTAAACTCAAGGTGTCGGTTCGTTAAGATATTAAAAATGCAAACATAGTTTGAGCAACATTCCCATGTACCGAAGTGGGCTTACTAATGCCTACTAAATTGTTTCTAATGCTAACAAATGGTATTTAGTACTCAAAGGTGAAAACTTTAGTTTGATTATTTTTTGGATCGGAATTGCTTTTCTTGAGGTACGTAAAGACTCAGAAAATAATTCAATACATTTTAGTAAACAAATAATTTTTCAATTTTCTCACCCCAGCAAGCTGGCACCCTGACTCTCCAAAACCCACTCGGTTCTTCATAAAAAATAAAGGAAAGTTAAATAATATTGCAATGAGTAGGTCTGTTCTTGCCCGATCCGGTATTTTCGCACTACTTTACTTGGCTTTCTCAAGAGTAAAAATCTTTTCTATTATTGGACTATCAAGGAAAGCGAAAAGCTATCTCTCAAGGAAGGTTGAAAAATTTATTCCAATGTTGTTTTTAAAGAAGAATGAATTGTTCCAAGAACATCTCTCTATAATGTTGAATAAACTTTAATTGAAAATTTGTTTCAAACATCAATTGCATTGTTATTTTGTTTGATATTCTGTATGTACATTAGTAGTTCCTCTCCTTTATGGAACGGATAGACAAATGAATAGGGAAAGGGTGGGATATGACATGCGAGAGTTCTCGCACGGGTACACTAGTAAGACTTATTATTAGAAAATATTTATCAATGTAACGAGCTTATTGCAAACTATTTTGTTCACACTTGTGGACATAAGGACTCAACGACATATTTTTGTGTATTGTTACCTATTCATTCTATGACGAGTTTTTACTACTTCTTACGAATAAATATTAGTTTTTCAATTTAATTTACAGAATTTATTGTTTGTACGTTAACGACATAATATCTTTAACACTTTCCAGGGAATGGATAACCCGGCTGGGGACAACGATACTATTCTCACAATCCTTGATGAGAGCGATTTCGAAGGGAACAATAGTGATTTAGATACTGAATACCTCCCTTCTTCCTCAGACGCGGATACCGATTCTCCTGACGAGGTCAGTGACGATGAAAGACAATTGTCCCGACAACAAAATTCGACTTCTGGGGAAGTAAATCCTTCCTCAGTAAGGGGAACTTCAAGAGGGAGAGGAGTCAGAAGGGCTGGGATAGATTGTAGACGTCGTTTAAAGTTCACGTCACAAACTTCTCTAAATAATTATTTTTCCGAATATATTGGGGAGGAGGTGTGTTTTGAAGATAGAGAGAATTGGTTGCCTATAAAATATTTTCAACAGTATTTTAACGACAATTTATTTGAAATCATGGCAAGACAAACAAATCATTATTATCACGTACAGAAAGGGCAATTCTTAAGAACCACAGCCGATGAAATGAAGTTTTTGGGAATTACACTACTTATGAGTACCCTGGGCTATCCAAAAATAAGGCTTTATTGGGAAAGACATTTCAGAGTTCCAATGATCGCAGAAGCAATGATAAGAGATCGGTATTTTAAGTTAAGGACAGCGTGGCATGTGGTAAATAATAAAGAAGTTACCCCCAAACAGAAAGCACAAGACAAACTGTGGAAAGAGCGACCTGCCCTTGATGCATTTCGTGCTGCTGAAATTGAAATGAAATTGCCACGTGAAAAAAAATGTCTGCGTAGATGAGCAAATGATTCCGTTTTCAGGTCATGTGGCAATTCGGCAGTATGTTCCTAGGAAGCCCAACCCCACCGGACTGAAGAATTACATACTGGCTGGGAGAAGTGGAGTAATTCTTGATTTTGAAATTTACCAGGGAGCCACTACAAGATTAGGAGATGTAGGAGGTATGAATGTTGGTGTTGGAGGAAGAGCAGTCATAAGGTTAAGTGAGAGTTGTCCACCTGGTACAAATATGTATTTCGATCGTTTTTTCACTAGTATGACACTACTGGAATCATTGAAAGAAAGAGGGATTTCAGCGACTGGAACCACGATGAAATCAAGATTTCCAAATGCTGGATTGAGGACAGATGCTGAGTTAACGCTAGAAGGTAGAGGTACTTGGGATTACAAAGTTCGGGAAGATGGGCAAATCATGCTACTGAAATGGGTTGATAATAGATCAGTTACAATGGCTTCAACTTTGCATTGTGTTGACTGTTGAACCAGTTCGAGATGTGAGAAAGTATTCCAAAACGGAGAGGGATTACATTATTGTGAGTCAGCCAGACGTTGTACACCAGTATAACTCAAATATGAGAGGAGTGGACCTTTGTAACAGGTTAATTGCTGCATTTACGACTTATCATAAAACCACCAAGTGGCCTGTACGTGTTTTAAAACATTTTGCCAATGCAGCGTGCGTTAACAGTTGGCTTCAATACAAGTCTGATTTGCATGCACTGCAGAAAAATAAGAAGGATCTGCTCGACTCGCACATCTTTAAAATGAGAATCGCAGAGTTATTGATCGTAGGTACCAGTGAGAGAAATGAAAGTACATCAGAAGATGAAGAACCTGATAATAAAAAAAGCTGCAAAAGATCTAGAGGAAGGCCTGGAATTTCGCCCATTCTCAATGAGTTTGGGATAAAAGACGCAAAACATTTACCCATTGCTACTGAAAGAAAGGATGCAGCTAGATGCAAAAACCCAGGTTGCAATGGTAGAACTAGAGTGATGTGCAAGAAGTGCCAAGTATTTTTGTGTGTTCTCCAAAATAGGAACTGTTTTTATGAATTTCATTGCAACAATTAATTATAAATGCTATTTTAAAATGTATCCTAACTTGTTTGTAATAAAAACCAGAAAATAAATCGTTTTTGACTTCTTTTTACCACTTTCACACAGCCTTATGTTATAACCCGAATATATGTTATTGGATCCTAATATACACATATGTGTACAAATTAAAATAAGTTAGCAAATCCTTATTTTTCATGTTTTCGTCTTATTAAGCCTAAAATAATCTAGAAAATATAATTTATGGAATAAAATACAAAAATTGTCCTCTCTAGAGGATATGATGAACATAACAATAAAAAATATGCACTGTCCCAACTCTCCCTCACCTCCCCTACGTATACAAAGAAGTAAAATTAGGAAAGCACCACACCCTTGGCCCAGAATTATATAAATACTTACCAATAGAAGCAAAACATAGATTTCTGGACATATTAAATCTCTGGTGGCAACAAAGAAATATTCCTGAAAGCTGGAAAAGTCTTAGTTGTTCCAATATTCAAAAGAGGCTGACAAACCGACAGTTCTGACTACAGGGGAATAAGCCTCATGAATTCTTCATACTATTATAAGTGAAAATAATTACAAAATGATTAAGAAACATAATATATTGCATACTCCTAGATGTGGAAACAGGTTTTCCCTAAGGACAATTGTACAGATAAGTAGTACTCTCATTAGTACATACGTAATAGAACAGAGGAGGTAATCTTCCAACGTATTGGGCATTTGTAGATTACTGGAAGACATTTGATAATATTTTTAGGAACAGATTGGAAAATCATGGTCAGGTGAGGAATTCTCCAGCACATTTTTGAAGTTACAAGTTTTGTTTACAATGGTACACGAATTAACATTAAGGAAGACAACAGATCCTAGCCGAAACAATTAATACAGATTTTAGCCAAGAATGTACCTTATCATACATCTTATTTAATCTTTATTTAGACAAAGATATTTGGGAATGAAAACTTCTTCGCAGACATTAACTTTTTATATATTACAGATGAATTCAAAAAATGCCACTTAGTTAAAACTTGAATATTTGCTGATGATCAACTGCTTTTTGCAGACAATGAGGGCAATTTAGAGAGTGAGCTCTGTTTGAATTACAATGGATAACTGCAGTGTATCTTTTAAATTTCAGAAGACAAAACCAAGTTCGTGTCTATTGAAGGTAGCTGTCCTGTAATATATAATCTGGTTGTTCTAAGTGATAAAATTGTTGAACAAGTCCATATTTTAAAGATCCTGTAAAATTTCATGCACGGGGAAGTAGGTCTAGAGAGGAAAATTAGAGGATTTTAGTCAATTATTCTCAGAACGATTAAATGAACTCTTAAAGCTCTTAAAGAAGGCGAGGATAGACATCCTCCAAAAATTTTATAAAACATTAGCTTGCCAACTGGTCTGTGGAACCGAAACATGGGTTCTGAATACCAAATTACGCAGCAGAATCCAGGCTTCTGAAACGAGATTTCGGAAATCATTATTGGACTTTACACAAGAGCACAGAATTAGAAATGAAGATGTAAGAAATTAGTTGACGATATTTAATTCCAATGAAAAAATCCAAGTGTAGACAAACCACATACAGAGAATGGTAAATTCTAGAACACAAAAAGAAGACAGAGAAGGAGGAAAAGAAAAAGAAGAAGAGGAAGAAGGAGGAGGAGAAAGAGAAAAAAGAGGAGGGCAGATTTTTTGTTAAGGGACATGTGTCCCACAATTGCTGAACATTGCATTTATCAGGCACGGATCCATGAGGAGGGAAATTTCCAATTTCCACCCCTAAAATTTTTCAGTAATATTAATTTTAACTCTTCACGAAACTTTCAAGCAAAAATATTTTTCAATAATCATTCAAATGAATAAAATCGTATCACAGCATAAGCTGAGTATAGCTTGCAACATTTAACAAAATCTGTGGTATAACATTCGACAAAAACATTTTGAATTTCCCCTTCCTAAAAGTGTCCCTGGATCCACCCTTGCATTTATACTCTCAATAACCAAGATAAAACAAAATGACCAAAACCAACTATATTGATCTGTAGTTGGTTTCAAAAATGACAGAATGAGCAAACAATAGAAACTAAGTGTTCACCCTTGATTATTAATAAAATTTAGTGTTTTTACTTTAAAACTTGTTAATAAGAGTAAGTGACAATTCATCTAGGGCCCATTACCTTTCATTTAAAGAACAAAAATCACAAAATTGGGTTGAGTAGAAAGCTCAAATTCCTTGCTAAATCAAAACCTGTTTTTCCTTTTTTAAACTTAAATAAGATACTACTTATTAGAGTCAATTAAACAATTTTCACATTTTGTTAAAATCATTATACAAAAATAATTTGCCTGGTTTTACAATAACTTGTGAGGGCAGGGAGAATGTGAGCATGTTTAAAGCATGTCCTTCCCATATTTCTCCCTGGTGAGGTGACCATAATCACATAATCTCTTCCCTTTTCTAAATTCTGCCCTTTGGTGCAATCTGTTCAAAATCCCTTTACAAATCCTTTCAATCATCCTGTAAGAGGTCATGTAACAGTGCAGTGAAAAAATATTCACAAGAAGGCTGAAATAATAATAGTTACGTCTCCCCAATTTTGTAGCATTACTACTATCTTTTTGTGTTGGTTGATTTTCATATGCTGGGAATTGATTAGAAAATAAAGTAAATTGTTTTCCACACAATTTAATATCACAATAAATTTTGTATACAAATCAATGAAGAGAATACAGTATGATCACATACTCATTTCCGTAGAAACATAAAAAGAAAAAAAATACTTAAGGACAAAATGTGCTGAGAAAATACTGTAGCAGCCACAAGAATAATGACACAAAGTATAAATTTCAAAATGCTGAAGATCCCACAAGATCACTGGGCAATTCTGAAAAAGTTTATTTTGTGTTAGAATGGATTGTCCTGTTTGAGACAAAAAACAGCACACCAATCTTCAAAAACTATTCCTCATCTAGTTCTATTGATAAATATTCAGGAAACATTTAAATATCTGAACAGGACAAATACATAAAGCACCACATAATTCGATTAAATACAGTTATTGTGAGAGCTGACATCAATATACAAAAAACAGCTAAGTAACCAGTTTTAAAAGATATTGCAAGAGCCTACAAAATTATTAAGGATTTTCCCCATTAACACCTTGCAACTTTCAAACTTTCAACTTGTAATTTGTTCAGTTACAAATGTCATAAAATACAACATTCCCATGAAAGTAGATTCCTTATGAGCCTGAAGAGATTCTTAGCATCCATTTCCAAAACTAAAAAATCGCTAATTCAAGGTCCCTGGAGCAACCAGGCCAGTACACTGGGGGCCCCCAAATGAGAAAAAACAAATTCTTTTATTGGAGATTTTTATTTTAATAAATGGAAAAATTAATCTTCACCAACAATAGATTGTATTAAGCTTCTGTATACAGTAAGAGAATGATCAATCGAAACTAGCAAACATGGGATGAAACTAGAAACTTTTCATCTCAGACTTATCAAATGCAGAATTTGGAAACTGAACTGATTTAGAGGAATTGTAAATGTATTTGAGGAAGACCATAACGTAAACTTGCCTAATGGGGAATCACCGTCTCCATTGCAGTAGATTAAGGAAGGGGGAAAGGGATAATTTTACGGTTTTTGGCACTTTTTTGAAAAAGTTAGCATTTATTTCCCCATACATAGTAAATCATGTGTACGTGGTGAAGTCTGGGAACAGAGTAACTGACATGATAGCCAATCCCCTTATGTTAAGAGAAACTGCAGAATTTTACTCTTTTTTGGCACTTTTCATTTAAAATATCATACCCATTGCCTCCATGTAAATGTCATGGATCATGGATGTGTGTAATGAGGATAGGGGAAAAAGCATATTGCCTTATCCCATGGTCCCAGCTCCCCACAACATCAAGCTGTTAGGAGCCCATCAAGATGTATTATACTGTAGTATACTTCATTATAATCAGGTCATTGGTCATTAATGTTCTGAAAGTTCCATTTCACCTAGGCGCAGAACACACACTAATTTATGGGGAAGAGAACACAGGGATACAAAACAAACACATTTTTTTTAGTTCATACGTTTTCTTTTACTACTATTCAACATGTACACATACATTCATTACTGGAATGAAATATCAAAGCAATGAACACACACAGATTATCACATAATGTCAGGCGAATACATCCACCAAGAACAGAGGAATGTTTCAAGGACTAAAATTGACAGCAGCTTATGAATATTGCAACATTATTCACAGCATATGGTATGATGAGACATATATAACAACAACAACATATTGCATTAAAATATTCCTAACTTTCAATGGAATGTGCAATCTGATGTTTCCTAAATGACAGTCAAGACACATGGCACAATGCAGGCACACAAATGGTAGAAATGTATAAAGCAACATGAATAAATTACTCCATTGAGAATGCCTCCACAGGTACACAAAAGACAACTATATTCACAGAATTTCTTAAACACAGACAATCATGTGGATGTAACACCTTTTCTTGCAACCAATAGGTTTAATACTGGATGTTTTCTTATATAATCCACGGCCTTTTTATGGGTAACCATAGTAAAATCGTATCCATTACACTGAAAGAAAAAGAAAACATTATTTGTTGGAGGTTTTTTAAACTGAAATCTGTAACAATAAGAACATTTTATGAGAGATTAAAATTATTATCGAGTCACATCTTTTGTTAACTAACATCACGATATTTCTTCTGAGCACAAGATAAACAATAATGCACACTATTTGAAAAATTAAAAACATCGAATGAGCAGAATGTCATAATTCTGAAATATTGAAGCCTATAATTAATTACCTGCAAAATTTTATCATGCATTCTTAATCCCGATTTGGCAGCAGGACTGCCATCATGTACTTCTGTGACGTAAATTCCCTTAAAATAAAAACAACAATAGTTATTCGCTTAGGCACATCAATTAACAAAAGCCAAAGGCAACTTCAATTGTACCAACTTTAATCTTCACATGTGAAACCCTAATGAAACAAGGAAATGCACAACATAAATGAATTTTCTCTTTCGTGGATTGTCTTTACTCACAAACCTAATCTACCCAAACATGAAAACACTTTGTTCTTTTCTATTTTCCCCCATTCTATTTCTTATTTCTTTATGAATTATTTCGCTGTGGCATCTTCCAACCAAATTAATCAATATAATACCTCTGTAATTCACTTTATTGTCTCTTGGTTCTCTGTTGTAAATTGCTGGGAGATATGTTTGCAGCATCTGTGTGAATCTCCTCTATTTATGCATCTTAAGAACACACGAGAGCATTATATTATTTAGGCTGTACTCTTAGCTGTTTTGCCAGTATATCTTCTGGACCAAGTGACTTCTTGGATTTCATGGTTTTCAGAGCTGCATCTAAGAGACCAAGAGTTACATGTATATTTTCTGTAAATTTTGTCTCTTCTTATCTGCTTAAAAACTCCATATTCTAGTAACAACCTTTCAAAATTCTCTTTTCACTAAGTTACACTGAAATTGAATGCAATGGTACAGTTCTTTTCATTTGTTTTGGTTACAATGCAGACTTTTCAACTGTGCTTCACCAACGTATTGGTCTTTAGAATCCTATTTATAAAAATGTATTTTATATATTTATAATCCTACAACTTATTTTGCCATTGTAATATAACATAGTACATACTTCTTTTTTTCATATATATGCTTCTTATTTTCTCATGGCAAACTAAATTCATCCTTTTCATTAACTTATTATACTACAAATTGAATTAAGGGCCATAGAGAGCCAGTCAATTATGATACCAGGATATTAATAAGTTGTATTTTATTACAACATTTCGTGGGTGTGAAGTGCCCCACCACTCTAGGTAGGGCATGAACAACGTTGTAAACAGATCCAACACTATATAACATCAAACACAGAGCAACCAAATTACAATAATACAAGTCCATTAAATATAAAAATTACTAAAATTTTTTAATCAACAATGCAATGCAATGCAGCATGGAAGGAATTGCTGATCACAAATAACAGCAACAAGTTTATTATGCAAAACAGTCTGAATTAATTTCTGTTACATAAACAGTTTGAATACAATTTTTTGCAATTAAACATTTTAAATACTAAGGTAACATTAATACATTTTAAATACTAATGTAAACTATCGAATCAAATAATTTTTCTAAAACATAATCAATGTTATTGTAACAAAAAAGAGTTGACATGACTAACTTAAAACGAAATGTATTCACATAAATAGGTTTGGGCTGATATTCTTCATCTGGTACTGAAGTATATAAGATGGACATGCCATCATCTGCATTAATGCTATGAAACCAATAGTCCACAGACCCAATGGGGCTTAGTAGCTGTTTATTGTAGCCAGTAATAGTTCATATTTCACAATTTTTATTTGCAGATGTTTAATGAAGTATGAAACAGAACTACTAACAGCCAATGGGGAGATTGTATTATGGAAAAAGGTTGAAAACCATTCTCCTCTACTGAGAATACACATCTTAATTCACGAGATATCACCAGATCTTTAATTTATTTACTAACAAGAAGTTCCAAAATTTATTCAGTTAAATAATAAACTTTACAGCAAAGAGGAAACAAGGAAGTTAATTTGCAATACGCTAATAAATAGGTGTCAAAATAAACTATGTGTAAGTGAGAGAAAATCTTCAATAGAGATAATTAGATTAAAGAATTTGTGACTCTTAACATTTGTATATCAGCAGGCAAGAGAAGCAGATTAAAGGAAATAATCCAGAAACTTGCACCATACTTTCAAAGGCAACATTATTTAATATAATTTGCATTATCTCAGTACCTTAGTTCTGAACTCTGACCTATAAAGTGAATTTCAAGTGGACCAATAAACACTATTATAAACTCTACTTAGTGCAAGAATAATTCCTTTTCCTCTGCTCTGTTTACATAGATTACCATGCAGGGTGCCTCTTCACTTAATTCCTATTCTGTCAGAAAGATACTGTAAACGGTAAATACAGATTGTATATATACTATGTAAATAATTGTTTCAAAGTTTGATCGCTATTTTTAACTTTCCATTCATCACTACCTTAAAACAAACACCAACAATTGTGCAGTATCTCTCAGATACATCTTTGTTGGAGATATTAAAATCCAACACATATTTCTAATAAACCACATTTTATTAATCTCCTATACCCATTCACACTTGGAAAATACTTTTGTGGTTATTATTCACACATTAAAATCTATGTGTTTTTCAGCAGTCCTTGCCCACATGATACAAATAAGATCAACATACTCTATGCATAAATATTCCCCATATTCTATGCACCAAAATCTGGTTTGTCAGTTCAATTCAATATGCCTTATTTTACATGGCAAGACTCAAACTATCAGGCCAGCTCTTCCATCTGACAACGCAAATTTTTCTACGCTGCTTTCGGCAACTAGTGGAGAAAGAAGGTATTAACTCGCACAACAAAACAGACGATTTTGAATTTAGTTCAGAGGCTTCTATTAGGCTTGAGGATCGTTTACGTGCAGTAAATCTACAGCATGAGGCAGACTGGCTTAATTCCCCTCTAAAGAAGGGATTTTTTTCACCCTTAAAAATCCACGGTTTCAATTGGGTTTGATCCTGCAAACTTGGGTATAACAGCTCAACACACTAAATGTTACACCACTGAAGCTATATTAGTCAACAATATAAAATGAGTTAGTTCAATGAGTTGTTCATTTTCCAGGTTTACATTCTCCAATCAACCTATCATGTCTGCAGGTATTTTCTGTGACATAGATCTCACATACAAAGATCACATTGAGATTCAAGGAGTCTCTAAGAAGTTAAGGACAAATCTACTGTGGTACTTGACTCCAGACCTCTTATCACATCTGAGAAAATCAAGGGGGTATCAGGAAGGACAAACTTCTTGCAAGCTGTCAAGTAAGTCAGCACTACACCTTGCACTCTAATAGGATAGGAACTCTGTCACATCCCGAGATATAAGTATGCATTACACTTACAAGACTAACGACTACAGACGGTGACACATCCATAAACATAGAATATTCAATCATGATTGCATTTGAGGTGTGTGCATCTGACAGATTCAGCACAACCAACACAAGATTAATTGAAAATGTGCAGAAGAAAATTACATATTCAGTTTCTACATGGAAACAAGTACTAGTTGTGCACTAGTTATACCTATTAACCTAATTCCAAGAAATGACAATATACTGTTCTCCTAGAATTCTGCTTTGCAAATTTCAAGATTTTTTATATTATATTTTTGAGACTGATTGTTCAGGTTTACAATTAAGAATGATAATAAACAAGTGTATTTATCTCAATTAAAAAAAAAAGAGAGAGAGAGGGATGTAAAATTATTTGGATAATTACAATGTTGAAATTAACTTATCATCAGTAACTTAAATGACCTGTGACTTAAGACTGTTTTCCTTCACTGACAGAGTATCCAGAAAAATGTGCACATAGTATACACATTATAACAGATCACCAAAACCTATCTGAAAGTATGTTAAAATTAAAGGAAACAATCAAATTATTATTTAAACAAAGTTTGATACGTCTACCAAATGCAACATAGAAACCTTTTTCAGAAATGGCATTGTGTCAATTTTGGACCATTATAAGCAAGACTTGATTTCTGGGGGAACATGATGGAACAGAATTCTGGTACCTCGGGAATAATTATTAAATTACATTATAAATTTATAACAATTTCTATTAAATTGATAATTAACTTGGGGTGCATTCCAGGACCTAAAATTTTATAAATCAAGCATTGATCATAAGAATATGTCTACTATTAACAACACCGATAATGGTATTATGAATCCATTTACCCAATAATTAAGTGGCAAAGAATGTTAATACATTAACATTAGCAAAAACATTCATTCAACCTACATAATCTGTGTATCCTTGAGGGCTTTTCCGAAAATCTTGGTCTATACCGCCTCCAATTTTAAAACCACATTTCAAAACTTCGGCTCCTTCGTGATCCACTCCAGGCTCCTTGTGCAGGGTGATAGGAATCTACGAAAAGATGCATTACATTTCAAAATTATCGAGTGAATGGCACGCCCAGTGACTCATCATGAGTCATGACACTTTTCTTGGGAATTGCGCTCATGGTCAAAAAACGAATTATTTTTTTTAATTTATAAGCAATATTACATGACACATGCACAAAGTAGAAGCGTTGAACAGAAAACTTACGCTTAAGCATTCCATTGCCGTCCCCGCCTGGTGTTGAAATGCCATTTTGGCACACATTTTGTTTAGTGTGTTTGTTACTTTTCTTCACAAAAATAAACGTAATTATTAATACGCTGCACTAGACGACACGAAGCAGTGAACGAACTGACTGCTAGTGTTGTTATGCAAATAAATTAGTACAGTGTAGAGCAGTCAGTCCTGAACAGGTGCTCATCCACTCCAGCATACAGCACGCTCCGTCGCGCAATACTCGACTACTATACTGCGATTTTTGTACGAAGAGCTCTGACAGTTCGTCAGCTGTTAGGCCGTGTTGCCACACGCTCTCGCGGCTAGCACGTGGAGAGCACATGGCTGCGGCTCCACCCGAGGCGGGAAGAACGAACTTTATTTTTTTTTTAAAAGTAACTTTTATTAGGCTGGAGGTTCGATTGTAAAGTATTGAATGTTCTCGTGTTATGTATTCATCGTGTTTAAATCCATCCAAGTTAATAAATGTGGAACTTACTCATTTATATTTATTTAAACCTGTTATTTTAAATATTAGGCCACGTAGGTCACTTTATTTTGTGTAATTAATCACTCACTAGAGGGAACCAAGATGTCGTGCTGTACTTCTTTTTAAACAGTATTATTGCGTGATCACGGATGAAACACTCGAATGCAATGACATGTAAGTATACAAGACATATTTGATAATATCCAGGTATGATGCTGTATCTGAGCCTGCGCGCCATGTAATCACCGCGTTGTACCGCTTTAGCGTGTAAATGGAATGGAGTGTCACGTTGATTGTGGCTGTATAATTGTCTTTCAGATAATCTGTAATTCGTTCTTTAACATAACAGAATTTAAATCATTGTTTATTAAATATAAACGTAACTGTCTTCTTCTGTGGGAAACGCTTCGAAACTCACTATTGATGTCATACCATTGATGTCAGAATAGGAAAAGAAGACAACCGAATTGGAAATGAAAAAGAACATAATACTTTATTGAATGTCAGATTGTTAGTCGAGAAAGAAGTCACCACCATTCTGACAGTATATTTTCATAACCTATTCATGATGTACAATAGTATACAGTATTTAGGAATATTCAAGTTTGGAGATAGCTTAAATTTTTGCTTCATAAAAATAATACATGGAATCAATGGCTTTGAAACATCCTGGAATAGTCTCAATATCAGTGTTCCATCGGGAGATGTTACTTGATTTTAAACTAGAGAAAACATTTAGTGAATGCATGTATTTCAATGGTAATTTTGCAGTACAGTGAAAGGGAATGAGTTTAAACAAATTAATGGTTTCATAATTTCCAGTTAACAGTATTGCAAAATCACTGAATTTTAACAAACAACTCACAATCATCACTGATATTTTCAGACCATCTGAAGTATTTATTGTGGAGTGTCTTCTTACTCGAGGCTGGTAGACTCCATTGACTTCTAGAAAAGAGCATAATTCTTGAAGTGTCTGTTCTCAATATCATCATACAGTCTTACAGTCACCAGATTATTAAATGATCATTTTATGTACATTTCATGTGGAGGTTGTGCAACACATGTTAGGAAACAAACATGAATTGTAACCATGTATGATTGTTAAGCAAGCTTTTATATGTACTAATACCCAACACAAAATGAGCATGATCTTTCAATTGTTTTTACTTTTGTAACATTCATCATAATGGGTGTCAGTGCAATATAGGCCTTAATACTGCAAAATATAAAAAAATGTCGTCTGTCGTTCTGAAGGTATTTTCCAAAGTGCTTATAGTGTTCAATCAGTAATGGTGATTTCTTTGCTCATATTCTTCTCGTAATGATTAAATTGTGACATAAGTGAAGTGCAATTTGAGAAGATGAGCTTCGATAAATGAGAGTTTTCTTCCCCAAATGGTTGCAGGAAGTAGTTCATTATAAAAGGCTCATTGAAGATGAATGTACAATTGAGTGCATATCTGCCGGAGCATACAATCTTCATCTCTGTAACTATTTCCTTTCCACACAACACATTGGCCTTGAGAAGGAAAACAAGTTGAACAATATAACTTGAAAAGAAATGAAAAGTGAAATATTTCAAAATACTGCCCCTGAAAGTTATGGTTTGTAAATATTTTGCATTAAGAAGGAAATCTCGTGCTTCAAAGTTCAAAATGTATTATATAAGTGGAAATGATGAGTGGAGCTACACTTGTCAAGAAATGCTCATTAGTGACAAAACAATTTTTTGAATTGTCAAAAAGTGAACTATTGACAGATATTGATACAAGTCTTTGTAAATATAATATAGTGTGAGTATTAAAAAATTAATGTATATTCTGGAATGATAAAAAAAAATACTAATTAGACCACTTTGGCATTGCCATTTTTTGAAGGGTAAAATCATTAAATGTTTCATTAACAATAACTTGGGGCAGTACATAAGTGCCTTCATATTCTGGGTTATTTAGTGGTCAACAATGATGTGGTAAAGATACCAAGACTACATGATGTAAGTTTTTTTTAAGGCCTGGTTATCAGACTGATGATTGTAGGTGCGTTAAAATGGATATGAATAGTACATTAGGCATTAATGCTAGTTTCCTTTTATCATCATTGTAAAAATTATCATAATCTGTGACAGATGAAATTTTTTTGTGGGCATTTGAGGAACTCACCAAGAAGTTCTCTTTTTGTTCACGCTTAGTGTTATACTGTAAGCCAAAAGTGATGATTGAATTAAAAGAACAATGTATTCTTACCTGATAATTCTTCAGTTTCTTTGTCTTATCAATAGATTCTCTACCCACCACAAAAGCACTTCCGCTCACAGACCACTTCAGCCAGTACCTTTCATTGTAGTAATGAAAGTCCAAAAGTTGATATGCAAGGTAGACCAGTGGGGCAAAATGTTCTTTGACCAGTGGTGAAAAATGAAGCTAAAGTAAAATATTGCAAATGAAAGTATAAAGAGCAGTGAAGGTAGATATAACTGATAACGAATGGTCTATTCCCAAAAATGTTTAGAGACAAATCATATGGGATTGCTGTGAAATACAGAAATAATTTGTGAAAAGTGTCGATGGCAAGCTATGCCTGCTATGTATTTATTACTAATAAATTAGAGAAGAATTTAAAGTAGCGGTGCAATCTGTGCAAGTTTCCTCTCCTCATAACTTGTGACATCAACTACTAATGTAAATATATCTTAAAGCGAGATCAATGAAATGTAAGTATTAAAAACTAGTGTAGTTTTCAAATACCTTGCATATCTAATAGTCACATGATAAGTCATGGCACCTCTGTGTTAAATTACATGCTCTATAAACTAAATAGGAAATGGAAAAGAATCATTACTCTCAGCAATTTAAAACAATTCTTTAATATATAACATTTAAAAAATACAAATAAAGGTCTGGCCAGGTCTTCAAAATTAAAAGAAGAAACGGAAGTAAAAAAAAGAAGAAATAAAAATTGTACAATTAAAATTAAAAAAAAGTAAGTGGTCTGGCCAGACCTTATAAATGAATCAATTAAAATAAAAAGAAAATCAATAATTAAAAATGAAAATAAACTTAATGGTCCGGCCAGACTGTTCATTCTCTTCCTCCATCTCTGCGCCATCTCCACGGGCTGAAAAGGGAAAGCAATTTCACGTAATATATTCCATTTTCAATCATTTATTAAGTGTTATACAATACTTAATGTGTATGAACATTCACAAAAAAACAAATTATTTACCGTTTCGGGGTGAATAGGAAACCAAGAAACAAGCAGGGAAGGGCTACTTCCCTTAGTAGGTTATCAATACGATAGGGTTCTGAGAACCGTAGAACTAGAGAAAAAATGGTGAAAGAGTAGGGGACACCCCCTCCCAAGACCCTACATACAGTGGATGTAAAGTCTGGTGGAGTCAGGGTACAGCATGATGCTGAACTGAGGGAATAAAAAAAGCTTAGTTTTCACTAAAATTTGTCTGGGGAAACAGGTATTGAACAAATGAGTCAATTGAAAGCCATGAACAAAAATGTGAGTTGTACAACCATTCCTAAGAAATAATGCATTCATTTCCACACCACCTTGAGGTAGAATGCATGATGCGTTTTTTTTTTATACATGGTATCCCCTGTAGGCCTAGTCCATGTTCACCAAGAAAATATAACAGTTCAAGTTCCTGGTGCAAGACTCAAAGAAGTGTCTGCATCTTTCTCATGAAAGATGGAGCACAGCACGATTTTCTTTAGTCATAAAAAATCCTCTCGTCACTTGCATCATTTACTCAACTCAGCCTCAAATCACAGACTCTGAAATCTGGAATTGTACATAGAAAACAAGAAAAATTGAAAACCATGAACACTTCTTTGAACTATTCATTTTAGATCTTGTATAACATGTTTACTACATTTCTTACAAAATAAAAGTGAGTTAATTTCAGATATCTCTGTACATGGGATATTGCAAGTTTCTCAAGAAATGTAGCTGTTGTGTCTGTACAGTAGCAGTTTTTTGTATTACCAGTAGCCTCTTGTTCTAGGCGTTCTTCTTGCACTGCTGGTTACTATTCAAGGGGGAGCAATTTACCAGCTTTGTGCCACATTTCACCCACTTGTGAACATTTAAAAAAGAATTCTACTTGGCGACACTACACAACTGCAACGATAGTAAATAAGATATAAATGACAACAGCTTCTATTCCTGAGAGAATAAAATTTAAAATGGGTTTTCAAATGTAATAAACTCCTTATACATCATATTTATCTAACCACGTCTATTTATTCAATCTGGAACAATGGCTGAAATACTGAAAATTGCATTAATTACAAGTCATAAGAAAATCACACACATCATTCAAGTAATACCTGAAATAACAGACAGATGCTTCAGTGTTCTGTTACAAGATAACCTAAACTATTTCATGGTGCCTCTGCAACACCTGCACTCTGGGGCAAAGGAAATATTCCAGTCACATCCGAGTCAGAATCATCAGAATTATCACTCCAGTCATCATCTGAACTCTCACTACCTGCCTGCAGATCTATAATCAGATCTTCAATATTATTTTCTAATACTACTTCCTCCTTCCAAGCTTTCTGTATTAAGCTTTTTGAGTGTTGAACAGCATTTTGCCACTGCAGTGGAGAAATGCTTGCGACACTTGCTTTTAAGAGATTTTCTACTTCTGTAAAAGTTTTATTATTTCTGACCACATAACCCTTCACTTGTGACCATATCTAACTCTATTGGATTAAATTCTCAGTGATAGGGTGGCAAGCGCAGGACCCTATGACCGTTCTTTTCAGCCAATTGATCTGTGGCATAGGTGGGAAACTGGTTTCCTCTGCTGTACAAGATGCAATAATTCACATTTGTTCATAGACGGATCAACTAGCACTTTGTGAGACTGTAGCCACTGCACCACTTCAGCTTTATGTGTTGCCCTTGTAGGGGCTTTGTCAATTATTACAGAATGGTATGGAACATAGTCCATAACAATTACTGAAGTTTGTTTTAAATTCTTTAGCTGTTCTTGGAGCCACACACTCAATCATTCGTGATAATCTCCAGTCTCCATCTCTTCATGGTCATCTCCAGTCTTTTTAGACCAATAGACCAATAAACAATTTTCAACAAAAGGTTTTGATGTTCCTGCATGCACAACAATCAAACGGCCACCTTTCCCAATAGGTGCTTTTGCACTTCCTGCAACAGTGCCATCTGACCAGCCCTTGCTCACTATATGTCCTGCATTAACCCATGTTTCATCCAACCACAAAATATCCTCAAAATTGTGGCACAATATCTCCTTCACAAGTCAGCAATGCCAGGCCACAATGTCTTGTCGTTCCAATAACACTATTTATTTAACTTTGAGAATTTAAATCTCAAATCTTTCACAATTTTGCTTCCTGTAAACAACTCTGCTTCCCACAGAGACACATGGAGCTTCCGAAGTATAGGGTGCTCCTTCCTGGCATGGCAGCCATAAATGTAATGCCTAATTGCTTCTCGGCTGAATGTATCTAAATCTGTAACTGGTTTTCTCACATTTCTTTTCTTTCCTGGAGTTCACAACTGTGATGATCCTGTCTCTTGAGCATCATCCATTTCTCTGCTTACATTTTTAACTGTGCTTTGACTTATTCTTGTGGCAGCAGCTGTTCTCTCCACAACCTTTCTGAGAGGTGATAATGGACCTTTATTGACCCTTTCCAATTCAAAATAGTCTCACCCAGCACACAACTTCCCTAGTCTGCGAACTCAGGACTTTCTGCTTTTCTCTCTGTAACAATGATAATGACAACAGCACATCATAATTTCTGAAAACAACTGGATATATCTATCTAAATGTGTGTGTGTGTGTGTGTGTGTGTGCGTGCGTATATGATGTATGTATGTATGTATGTAAGGTTTTGAAACAAATCAAGAATTATGAAAAAATGGCCTGTTTACCTCTTCCGGACGCCCCTCTTTTTGACATTAAGCCAACCAGACGTAAACTCTCCTTCTCAAGTAAATACTGAAACATTAATACGAAAACGTTACACATTACAAGCAGTATTTATTATAGTATTAATGTACATAACTTTTTGTGCGAAGTTCGCCTTACGCACCGAAGTGCCCGTACTCACCGGTACACGCCAAAACGCGCGCGTCGCCGTCGGTCGCCATGATGTCTCGCGCGGGGCGACTTTCAACTATCAGAAACTCACGCAATTCATTAGTCGTTTGTTCTCAAAAACCTTTGTCAACACTGTAGTGACGTGTAAGCTCTCGATTGGAGAATTGCTCCAGCTGGACGAAACAGCTGATAACTGTCATAGCTCATCATACAGAAATCGCAGTATATCCTATAGCTCCTTCCCATCTGTTGCATGACAGTATACGACTACACAAGCAATAATTGAAGTGGGTCATGAGAGTCCTTTTCACCTTATAGTGTGTCACAAATTCCTAAGCGAAAATTGTGCTCTTAGAAGACAACAGTAAACAACTGTTTAAAAGGAAGAAAATAAAAACGCGAAAATTAATTACCTGAAAATTCAATAGGTCTTTGGAAAATCATGTTTGTCTTACAAAAATTTGCAGTGTTTCTCTATAATTGTCTTAGGGCAAATTAACACTAAATGTAAAGAACATTATATTTGTTTCCAGTACAACAAAATACAAATTCCATAGTGGGCTGTTTTTACAGGAATGTTTCTTTGGCCACAGAGCATGCGCAATCCACGAATGGGTCATGTAGCCTGCATGTAGCCAACATTGAACAAATCTAATTTTCAGATTCTGTGTTGTGGCTAAACTGCGCTATGTCACAGTGGGACCACTAGACACGCAAAGAAATAACCAAAAATAAAGTTTGACTTATTTCTGTACCAGAGAAATTTTGATAAATATTTTAAGTCCATTAAAAAATCATGATATATTTTTTACGATTCGAGAAACTGAAATATTATTAGAGCACCTTTTCAAAGAAAAACGTTTCATGTGATTTACTTCTATCATCATAATTATGTACAAGTGTATGAAGCTTTCATGAAAATGTTGGTATTCTTCAATTCTGCTTCCATGATCTGATTCATTTCTTGTCATTACTTGGCATAGGTGTTCTCGGATTGCTGCGATTGCTGGTTGCACCCGGAGAGCAATGGAACCAAATGGAACTTGTTCGTGATACAAGCTGGTGTTAGGAGGATTTTGTCTGTACGAAGTGCTTTAAAAAGTGATTTCACATAGACTATACTTGCAATTTTCTTGTTCGTGGTAAATATTTTTTCAATCTAAAGGACGAATGACTGGAGTTCTGTTTTCGAATTGTTACCGTGTGTGTCTAGTGCAAGCTGAATTTTTCATGTCGTAACGTTTTATGTTGAAGGATTTTTTTTTTATTTTTCTCTATATTATGATAGATTTTGAAGAAGTGTAATTCATGTACTAGCAAAATGGAGCAGAATTGCCCTGTAACGTCTACTGTGTCGAATCCAGTCGAAAGTCCTAAACCTCCTCCATCAAGCTGTGGAAGTGCAAGTTCTCCAAAAGTTGATCGAGAATCTCCGGAACCGAATTGCGCCATTTGCCTCGGTAAAACAGAAAATAAGTCCTTTACAGACAGTTGTCTGCATCAGTTTTGCTTCAATTGCTTGTTGAAGTGGTCCAAGGTATTTTTCATTTTAATATACTTCTGCTTTTGTGAATGTGATGTTATGAATACTTCATTTACTAAAATTTTGAAATCTAGGTAAAAGCAGAATGCCCGCTTTGTAAGCAGAGCTTTAAGTCAATCATTCATAATGTTAGATCGAATGAAGAGTATGAAGAGTACCATGTGGAAGTGGGAAGAGAACCACCACAGTATTGGCAGGAGGTGGAGTCAAATGTAGTACATTTTCGCTACAGGTAAGATATGAAGAAAGGTGGCATTCTTTTTGGCATCAGCTGGAAAAAGGAATGCATGTGTCAGATTACAGTGTGTGACGTTCACAAATGTTTCAATTTACTAAAGAGGAAGTCAAGCACGTACATTTCAGATGTCTTCATTTGTAGATATCCGCTACAATTTTGTACATTTTTATAACAGCACTGCAAGCACTTCAAGGTTTGTTGACTAAATGTCCTGCACTTCGTTTACATATTAATTAGTTCTAATTTTACCACAATGATTTATTTTTTCTAATTTTTCGAAAGAACCTTCTTTATTTCAGAAAGGTTGGTTTTTATGATGGTAGTTTCTGCTGTATTGCATTTTGCAATTTTACACGCTATAAATTGTTTATTCTGAAATAATAATTTTATTTGAGTTATGTTGCTTTTATTAAATTCTGATTAATAATTGTTGCTGAAAGACATCATTATAAGTAATAATTTGATACTTACTGTTGTTCTCCAATGACTGTTGTGGTAATGTGGCAAGTCTTACAAGGAGCATGTTGAGTGCTCAATTTTATTGAATAGGAATAGATTTATCCTGTACTTGAATTCCTTAAGATTTTTTTTTATGGTACAGTATAAGACGATTGTGGTACAAAGTAGTATTTAAGCTATCATATTCATATTTGGGTGTCTTTAACCCTGGTTTTGTGTGTGCGTGTGTAGCTTCAGATGCTTTTGTTCGTATTATATTAGCTGACTTATTGTTTCATAAATTTAATTTTTACTGTTTTAAACACTTTACAAAGATATTAAAGAAATACGTAGTATTTAATTTGTAATGCTAATGACCCATTTTGTGAGGAGATCTCATTGAAACATTCAAAACACAGAAGGGTTGCTACATGTGCCCCAGGTTTCAATGATTTTTCCGCTGCAGTACCAAGTTCCACCTTTGTGGTCACAATTACATATTGAACTAAGACAATTTGTTGTGCAACCAGTGCAAGTTTTGAACAGAGTCGTTGATCACTGAAATCGCCTACCTGCCACTGTAGTAAATTGTCACAGCATTCACACATTTGAACGACATTTGGACCAATTTATACTGTTGTCTGTTGATTATCATGTACAATCCTTTTTCTTTTTTAACCTTCTTTTTTCCATATTGTAATTTTATATTTCTTTCTCATGTGTGTCTTTATTTTATCGGGAACGTTATTAGGATTATCGTGAACGTTATTAGGATTATCCTGCCTGTTCATGTATGTAGTAAATAAATAAATGTATTCCTGCTTTCCTCATAATAGCCATTATGGAGCTATCAATGATCTCATTTGTTGGGATTGTGCTAAGAGTCAGGTTGAGAAAAATCTATTTGATGATGAAAAATTATCTTTCACTAGTGAAATTATAAATGATAATAGGTTCAGAATTAGACCTCTCTTTGAGATGATAAATATATCCTTCCTACGATGTGGAGTATTTGAATAGTTTTTATAGTTTGTTGAAATGATTGTAAAGTATTATGGGCATCTTAAGTATAAACGGTTTGAGGAAATCCAATGAGAGTTAGCTACAAGTTAATGACACTTTATGATGTGAAGGAAGATTTGATGATTGTCATGAACATACAACCTCAATGGTCCTGAAAGTATACTGTTGGTTACTGTGAGACACTGTTTGCCATAAAAATCCACATTTTGGCCTGCCAGAAAAGTGAATACTATTATTGAAACTGCAGATCTTGAAGATTTAATGTGAAATAAGTTATTAATTCTAAATTTCTTCAGAAAAAAACATTTAGAATAATTGTAAAGTTCCACTGATTTTTGTAGATATTTCAAAACGGTAGGTACACAATTAAGATAGTTGACTGGAATCAGTGGTTGTTAGACAAAGGGAAAAAAATATAAATAAAATTCGCATAACAAATTCAAAATGGCATGTACTATTTATGTTATAACATGTCTCAAAGAAATAGCATATTACATAGTGTTATGTCAACAGTAAAGTATCAAATTTAAAAAATCACTACTTTTCAGGAGTCTCATTTAATTGATCTCAACTTATCAATTAGATCAGAGTTTTCACCATCATATTTAATAGTTTAAAGCTGGGGTGATTATTATTATTGTAAGTTATTGTGTGTATCTCCTTAGAAGCAACTGCCAAGTGATGATAATGTGAAACCAACTGTTTCACATTTGATACTTTACAGCTGATAAGATGATATGTAAGGAAGGGAAATTCTAAAAGCAAAATTTAAACATGTAAATCAACAGTATTCACGTAAACTACTTTTGTTGAGTATGAAAGTATGTGTAGTATTGAAGGCAATTTTAATAGGCACAATATTCACAACATTGAGGAAAATGCAAAATTACTATTCCGCCTACAATGATGTGTTCCAGGTTCGATAGTGCACATCGGTTGTGAACCTACATGGTTATTCTTAGAAAGTAAAGCATGTTATTTGAATATTACTTTGAATGACAGGATGGTGGCTTTTTGGAAGGAAGGAATCTTGAAATCTGTCTAACCAATAACTTGGGGAAATTTCTGCGATGATTGTAAATTTAGATATAATTCTTGAAATAATATTTGTACATTATTTTTTGGTAGAGCTTTTATTTGTAAAGCAAATATTGATAATTTTTGGTATTTCCTGGCAAAATCAATACTAAGTATTTTCTTATATATGCACGTATATAAGAAAGTAAAAGCAAAGTTAAGTCTTTATTTTATATTTCCTTTAAATCGAATAGAATATTGATTAAATTTAGTTAAGAAGAGGAAATGTTCTCGAAAAGTTTGGGAAATTTGTTTCTGGTTGTGCCTACAGGTCATGTATGAGGTTTCCTGAGCTGTAATCTACAAAATTATACTTTTTTGAACCCTCTAGAACATTTTTGGTTTGGCTCTTGTGGGTATCCGCACTCAGTAGCAGTAGTGGATGGAAACTAGCAGAAGCTTGAAATCTGTGTAACATTAAATTGAAGAAATAGGTAGAAATAATCTTTCATGATAAAATTAAGGGACCTTTTTATTTTCTTTGCAATTTAATTTAGCAGTCTTAGAATGATTAGTCACACACAGCAGGAGCTATTACATTTAGGTCAGAGGTACTGATGTTATTCAGTTGATGTTGAGTTCCAGCCATTTAAAGCCATTTTCACTCCCAAACCAATGATTTACGACATAGTGCTAACTCACATTTTTGGCAAAGTTTTTCTAAAAACAGATATTGTTGTTTCCACTCACTCTTTGATGCTTTCTATTTATTTATTGTAATTTTACAAACACATATATACAATGTTTGTTTTTGGAAAAATTCTGAGATCTTTATTTAGGCACATGAAGTGTGGATTTGCTGTTTGTTGTTCCAACCCTTTCAATTAGCGAGAAGCAGAATTTTATTTTACTAAAATTTACTACAGTGATTTTGCTTGTTTGCGAATTAAGCCACTTGAACTGTTCTGTTCCATTAGTTTACATATTAATTCTTGAAGCCATCCTTACGAATATTTTTGAATGTGTCAAGCTGTGAAGTCTGTTCTTTGTAGTTTGGGACCTTCATTTCCAAAATATTTATTTTATTTAAGAGTTACATTCACAACAGGGCCAACAGTTTTATATTCTCACCCTTACTGCGTAAGAAGAAAAAGTATTGCAATCATGCGTTGGAAAACTGAATTTTCGACAGAAAATCCTGTATGTAGTAAATTACTTCCTCTAAGGCCTTCTGTATTCAGAATCCGTTTTGTAAGTCGATACAGCAAAGTCGATTGATGGCAAAACGTCCGCCTGCGGACGAGCTAGTACCCAAACCGTTCGTCCAATTTTCTCAAAAAATTGATATTCCCCCAATCGATTTAAAAGAACCCGTGGCCCTCTGAGTTTCAAACGGATTTATTGATTTGAGAATACTTTTCATGAAGCCTCTGCATTGGCAGAATTTCTCAAAAACAGCTTCATTTTTGAAATTTTCTCCTCATTTGTATCAAGGGATGGTAAAAAATCTGGTGCTAATTTCATTTCCAGCAATTCTAGTTTCAAAAATTGCAAATCTTAAACATTTCAAAATTGAAGACAGATTTTTGCTAAAAACAAAATATAAATTTTTAAAAATTGTAAGACCTGACTGAGAAGTTTTCGTGTAATTTCTGCTTGAAATTATTGCATTTTTTGTGTTCCCACATTCCCAATGCCCATTTTCTAAAAACGTCCCCAAATTTAAAAACACACACAGATAAAACAAGGGACACTTAAAAGAATGGTACAGGTCTAATAAATATAACATCTTAAGGTTTTACACAACATTTATTATTGCTTATTGTTTACTTAAGATTAAGAAGAGAGTTATGAAGGTAGGACTCATAGTCTTACTTAATTTACAGTGGTTTAATTTCCCATTTGAAGTTTAACCTTGCAAATTAACTGCAAGACTTGTTTTGAACTTTTTTTTATTTCTGGTATCTTTGCACTCAGTGCTGCACTTTGCAGACAGTGCTGAGTTTTGAGTGCATTGGGTAATCTTGAATGTAGGAATGTATTGTAGATTCATGTTCCAAATTTGTGAGTGCATGAAATGATCTCTTGCGTCCCATTGGAATATTCTTTGAGTAATAATTTCATAATCAAAGAGTTCAGGTGTAAAACTGGATAACCCACATGGAGTTATTTTCAAGATATATGCCAGTGAACATTTTGGTTGTAGTGCTTTCATTGGGTTAAGTAACTATGACATCAACCAAGTACCACCCGTGGGTCTAATATGGAAGCATTTGAGTATCACACTTCATGAACAATGGATGGCTGTAGATAAAAGTGATAGTATCATACAAACTAGTTTTGAGGATTGTCAACTTCTAAGCCCCTAAGCCTTTCAATTTTTAGCAAGTGGAGAACCCTTATGGATTGAACCACGTTTCTATACATTTTGGCTATCAACATTTATTTATCAAGGATAAATGATTGAACGGTATTTCACCTTAGGAAATTATTGAATATTCCAATATTACTCTAACTGGAATTATTTGAAACTTGCAAAATACTTGCTAAATTAGTCAAAAGTAAATTGGTAACAATATGATAATTGTATTTGTGTTTTTGCTTTATATATTTATTTATATATATATATAATTACAAGTATTTCTTTTAGTGTATACACAAAAACATTTACCCATTTGATTATACTTTTTTGAGGTACTAGATAATTAAAAGTATCCCTATTGAGGTGTTTATACTTTCTCTTCGGGAGATAAAATTGCTCTCCTTACCTTGCTGGTGCATCAAAGTGTGCTATCACAGGTATTCTATTGAAAGTTTCATGGTTAAATTTGTGCAAGTTTTGTGCCCTCAACTGTGAACTTAATTTTTAAGCTCTGCAGAACTTCCACCAAGCTGGAAAATCACTCTTGCCACAATTCTAGTAACAATAATATTGTTAATTAATTTTAATGCAGGGAATTTATATTTTTAACATTTACTCTCTTAATTTTAGTTTTTGACTGAAAATTAATTGGTGTGGTAATAAGATTTCTAATGAACAAGACTGTTTCCAAGCAGTCATTGCTTGTAGCTTTAAATGGTGGTTCCTGAATGTGGATGTTAGTAGCTTTAAAGTGGTATCTGAATTGTATCAGATCTTGTGTGTAGTTATTTAAAATTCTTTGTGGGTGGATAAGCTGTGGTGCAGTAGTATGTGTGCTTCAGATGTTTTGTCTGCAATTGCAGCAGACATCATTAGCTGTGGTGGGGCAATGGTTCTTCCTAGTCTGTACAACTGGACCACAGCCTATCAGCTCAGAAAGTAATGGCCATGCTGGCCATGAAAGCTTACATTGTAGTATTGTCTTTGTTTCTCATTGCTGATATAAAATTTGTGGTTATTCTGTATGACATCTTGTTATATTTGTTTAAATTGCTCCCTTTTTGGTTTCAAGACAGTGTGTATTTGATTACATTTTAATCATTTTGCAAAATTGTTTTTCCAGGTACACTTGTAGAACTTGATGTTTTTGTACGTGAATATAATTACATATTTTACTCATTGATATAATGAATGTTAATAATGGAGGAATAAAATGGAGGTTGTATTTTCATATAGTTTCAGAATGAACATTCATGAAAATTGAAAAATATATGCCTCTTTTTCTATTAGTTATTTTTCAAAGGGTGTCTGATTGTTGTGTACTCTAGGAAGAGGTAGTAATTAAATATTTTGAGTTACAACATAAGTTGTTCCTATTTACAGCACTACACTTACTCCGGAGCGCCAGCGTGAACGATTTCTGAATTCTATTGTTGGAGTTGGACCATTTTTCTTTGGACATGATGCCATTCCTAACCAGAGAGTAAACCGAAGAACCAACAATAGGCGCAGATATGCTGGAACAGGTGATTTCAGAGCAGCTGTGTACAGAGATAATTTATGGGTGAACCAGCTGCCAGATGTAACTGGCCGTTACAGAGAGTGCACTCCTGAATTTTACAGGTATATATAAAATTTGAAGATGATTTCCTATTTAGAATGTCAACTTGTCTTATTTTATACATTTTAAAGGTGAATTGTAACAGTATTCCTTGCGAAATGGGAAGCTATCTCAAACCTTTGTGTTTGTGTATTATCCAATAGTGGTCCCCCATTTCTTAATTTAACACTCTTCAAAATCATGTAAAATGTTTTCAAAGGTATGAAAGTTGTGTCAGTACATGAACCACAGTGAACTGACGCCCCCCCCCACTAGGCTTCTTATGCAGGGCCGGGTGCTGCAGCCTCAACAGTCTACCAGGCCATAACCCACTATTGTCTGCATGTTACATTGCGTGTTTGCTTTTGTGTTTGGTGCACCTGGGAGGGCCATAAAGAACTGTATTTAAATGTGTTTAAAGAAGTGTTGCATGGATTAATCTTTGATTATGAGTTGGTATATTTCAAATTTAGTTGAGAATGCTCAGGCTATTTGCCAGGAGCGACCTGAAGGGGAGGAGGGCAGCTGGAGCAACTTGCTCCAGACCCTGAATTTCTTTCCATTCAAAAGAAATAAAAAATATATTCATCTATAATCCAAATTTAATTCTTTAAGTTATTTCTGGTGCATGGTGAAATTAATTCTGATTATGAATTGGGGGAGGAAGGAATTTTTTTTAAATTAGGGACTCCCACGGATCAACCACCTCAGACTCCTAGTTTTCTCTGGGAGCCCCTGCTATTTGCTATTCTGCAATGGTATGGTGTCTGTATACCTTCAATGCGCCTGGCTTCACTTTGAATTTCTGTATCAAAACATTCTTATTAACATGTTTTTCAACATGATTTATATCCATTCTACAATATTTAATGACCTTATTAGAATAAAGTAAATTGTTTGTAAAAACTATTCCTAACCTCCAGCTGCACTCACTGAATTGTCCCTGAAGATGAATTACCTGCTAGATATCTGTCCATCTGGCTGGCGGAATACATTTCGCTGAGCGATGTGGTCTTCAGCGATGCCCAGCCATTTTCGACCATGTCCTCTGGCCTGAATTAAGCTTACATAACAGAATTGTCTCTCCTTGTGATGATTCAACTTTGAAAATTGCTTGTAAATAGCAAAGATTGAAAACATTGAAAATGGGATTAATAATGAACAGACCTATGAGTTCCTGTTGCATCATGAAGTCGTGGACAGTGTTCATAGTTAATTTAGTTTGCCTAAAATTCTTTTTTACATATAACTTATCAAGCAATTCATATTACACTGCTGTACAATGGCAACATAAAAAAACAACTAGTGGTACACAGTGGCAGAGACTTTCTTGTATTTATTGGTTTCCCTTTCCTTTGAGTCGGGGCTATTTTTCTTGCTTCTGGTCACCTCTTTCTCGTCTGCTATCTATTGGTGCTCAAGGAATCTACAAGGGCATCATGCGGTAACTTGCTGTCCTGTGGATAGGTCTTAGTGAAGAGCACCCTCATGCTCCCCGAACATTATGCCCAGGTAACCCTTAAGGCGGCTCCCACACATTCGGCATTTGCTGAGTTGCGAGTGACTGCTCACCCTATCCCGAGTAGTTGATGTGCTCGGCTTCACTTCCTTTGATGTGTGCCAGACAGACATAGTGGGCAGGGCGAGCACTGAGTATTCGTCACTTGGCAAATAGCAAGCAACTCGCCATATACCGAATATGTGGAGCCGCCTTTAGGCCAATCTTGTTGCTCTTACTATTGTTCATGGTGTAGGCAGTTAGTTCCTAAATTAGGCATACAGGTAACAATCAAGGCATGGGATTTCAAAAGGATTAAGGTATGATACATGAGGAATTGGGGATACCTCCACGCCACAAACCCAATTGAAAACATCCATGCCTTTAATGGATTTTGAACCCTTAACCTTAGTGCCTGAGGAATAACTGTCCCACAAGGCTACTTTGATCATGCTGTTTGTAAACATGTTCTGGGTATGTACGATATCTATAACTTTTGTTATCATTCATTGCCCTAGCAACAACATTCCTTGTTTTAAAGACTATTAACATCAGTACAGTGATGAACATACTTCTCAAAAATTGTCAGGTTGTCTCATCACAACGGCTTAGTTTTTTCCCCCTGAAATATTTATACTGAGGTAATTCTTTTATCAAAAAATGTAATTTTGTTTCACATTTCTCAATTTTCAGTCCTAAAATAGTTTAATTGAAATGAAACTATGAGAATAACATGGAGCAGAATCTCTTTCTAAATGGAAATTTATGAGAAAAATTGGAGCTCATTTGCTTGCAGAAATTTTTGACTTTCTGAGAATCTTCATTAGAGAACTTTTTTTCTCTATTTTTGAATATATGTGATCACAATCAAGTGTGTGTGTGTGCATGCGTGCGTGCATGTAGGGGTGTCCATGAGGGGAATAATGAAGTTAAATCAGAAGCAGTTTTAATAATTCCACAAGATTGTCACATCATCTCAGCTTTTCTGATTCTGGCTAAGTCTGAATACATGATAAGGTGTGTAGTTGGAAGTATGGAATGGAAGTAACAGATCTATATTGCCTTCAAAGTTACGAACACACTTTCCTAAAGCTGTGATATTTGTTGGACTCTAGAGGTTGTGGCTCTGAGCCTAGGAGCCATGGTCTGCAAATTCGCTATTGACAGCTGTGTTTCTCTTTGGGTAGAATTGAAAACTGTGCAAACTTAACATTTTTATCACACTGAATCACACACAGAACTACTTTATGATAATTCACTTTCAGTGCAATTAATGCCAACTGATTTTCAAGACAAAGAAAGGAAAGTGAGGGGACTGAAATCACCTGGACTTAAATTAATTTTGCCAGATTATAAAAATGAAAAATCATCTCACAAATTTTATATTGAACATTGATTTTCTACATCCTGGAGATATGGCTCAGGTCAACTGATGTCACTGCAGACCCTCTGACCGGGAGGTCCTAGGTTCAAGTCCTGGCAGTGGCAGGATTTTTATGGCAGAATTCAGTTCTTGTCTGGAGGAGAATTCTAGCATCCAGCTGCTCTGATCGGTAGTTTTCTGGGGTTTCTCCAATCAACACCAGGCGAATGCCACAGCAAGGGAAGACCACTGCCATCTCCCAAGCAAAAAACATGGGACTAATGACCCTAGAAGTCAACATGCCCAGATTCAGAATATTAGTCTATCTAAAGCAACAATTTAATACTTCTCTTAACTATTTACAAATTAGCTGAATCCATGTAAAACTTTCGCACATTTGTGCACATGAAAGGATATTCAAATGTCTTAATTTTTAGACCTACATTCTTTCATATTGTCATATGTTAGATAAGCATTTTTTTGAGTAATTGTGCTTTTTTGCGACTAGTGTTTAACGGATATTTTCATTGTAACTCTCAGCTCCACAAGGTCACGCAACGCTCCCCCAGCAAACGCGGGGTCGGAACAGGGAAGGGATTTTAGTACTTGAGGATACGAAAAATATTCACAAAACTTGTGCATTTTTTCCTGAACTCTCCTTTCCATCCTGATCCATTTTCAGATATTTTGTGTTTCTTAGGGATTGAAAATACGGATTTGTCTTAAGTAGTATTTATTGAAATAAGATTATTTCTATCCCTAAGTTATTATTATATTCTTATTAACATTGAAATTGTTTGCTCAAAATACGCAATATTTTTTGTACAGTTTTAATTATTTATTCTTATTGTGCTTTTTTTTTCAAGATCCCATTAATACGTATCTTATGAAACCCCATTAAATGGAGTTGAAGTTATAAACAATTTTAATACGATACAAACTAATGACAAATCCTTATTTTCCATCCTTTAATTCCTTCAATCAAAGAAAGTCGAAAATCTGAAAATGCGGAAGGATGGAAAACGCAGTTCAGGAAAAAACTGCAATGGTTTTGTGAATATTTGGAATATGTTTCGTATCTTCAAATCTCCCTTCCCTTGCTCGGGCGTGCGTTGCTGGTGGAGCGCTGGGTGACCTTGTGTGGTAGACTATTCAAAATGTCTGTTAAACCCCAGTCGCAAAAATCAAAATTAATCAAAAAAATGCTTATCTAACATATGACAATATGCACATCATTGGATTTGTATTTTTACGCTCGTCATGGTGGACTGAAAAAATATGTATAGTTCCAATTGAAAAAACAAAGTTACCTAAAATATCTCGTAAAATACAAGTGATAAAATAGAAATTAATGCACGTATCTATTAGCCCCTTTCCCTCATGCACTTTCGTGAAAACTGCATTGCAATAACTTCAACCGTTCAAAAGTTACAGGAGGTGCTAAAGTTACGTGACTCACCCTGTATAATAGACAGGATGACAAAGAATATTACCTGACAAAGAATTTTATTCTAAAAATATAGAGAAGATTTTTTAGTTATTGTCAAACTAAGAATATCCTCTTAATTTCATTTCAAGATATGTAATGTCTAGATTATCTTATCACAAAAACCGAAAACCAGTAAGACAACCAGCGTTTCCTCTAAAGACAAGATTAGTAGATTAAGTTTGCCTTACGTATTGAAGATTAACAAAGAACTTATAACTGTGTTTAAGAACATGTACAATGTAGAGATCTGCAATATGATCATAAACATAATATCACCAATAACCTGAAAGATAAAATAAACAGTGAAGAATGTGAAAAATCATACATAGGCCAAACAAAACATAAGTTAAAAGAAAGGATGAGTGAACATATCATATTAAAACAAAAATTTTTTTTTAAAAATTACAAATTTTCAAAAACTTTGAAGAATCATATAAAGTTTCTAGAATAATCATAGAAACACTTCATATAAACACCAATAAGACAATGAATACTGTACTAGAATCAAATATGTTTACCAACACCCACAATAGTATTTTACTGCATTGACAGTTGGCATTACTGTTTCCCCCCTTCCAACCATCAACTACCAAAAAAAAGGCATTTTTTATCAGTTTGTCCCTAACTGTCGACTGGAGAGCTTCATTCTACAACGTGAAGGAATTCGAATACACATTTGATTGTGGAAGGTGTTTGTGACAGATTGTTTTCCAAAACAAGGATGGGAGTTTATGTGTAATGTTAGTTTTTATTCAATTTAACTCATTACTAAACTCTTGTCTGTTGTACTTTTAACGTTTTATTTATGGTCAAAATTGGTGTATTACAGTAATTATACCTGATAATGGAGTCGCAAAGAGCACCAAAATATTGTTTAAACAGAGGTATGTGAATGTTGAGGTACATATATAAATTAATAAACAATTACGTGGAAAGATGTCCAAATGACCATTGATGAAATGTAGCATAAGTGACATCTCTTGCAGTGCCTCTCAGCAGTTCATGTACCAGATCACTGAAATATTCTCTGCCTTATGGTTATGTAAAAAAAAAAAAACAAACAAACAAACGTTGCAGAGACTTATGAAAGTCATACCATCTTTTCAACAACACTCAACAAGTCAATGAAATGTTCAAACATAATTCTCTAATTTTCAGTCCTGCAATATCTTGCAGTCAAATATTTTGTTATCTTTCTTGGAGAGGTTTTTGAAAAGCAGCATGATGGTCACTTTCACATCACAATTTCATCGTTTTGACTGCAACGCTAAAAGCCAAGACAGTTCTTCAGTGAATTCAAGGCGCAAACAAGATCGTTAATATCCTCTTGAAGCAAAAAATTGTGGCTTATTTCAATCACTTGACGTTCAAAATGTCTTAGCATGGATATCTCCATGCACCTTCTGCAAGTTTGTAACAGTTTTTACTATATTTGTCGATCACTTTCCCAGGAGATACTGATTTTGGTATTAACAACTCATCACTCTGACATAGAAGCCTTTTACATAAATTAGGATATTTAACCGTTTTCCTCGAGGTGATTCATGCTATTTTTGTCGGCAAAATATCATGGTTTTTGTTGTAATCTGTTCATTCCTTCCAAATCATGGAAATATGAAGGGAATGATATTAACTAAATGGAATGGATGATTTTGATGTGTTGACATTAATTAACTTCTCTTGAATATATGGGCTTGATTCAAGTATCACATCAGGTGTGTAAACGGTAATCACACAACAGTATAAGTAGGGGGCCATTTCTTGTTCTGGCCACCCTTCTAAGAAATAATGCATACGAACTAAAATTCATAGCATCTTCTTTATGAGAAGAATAAGTGTTTCTGCTATTTTAGTTTTAACCTTCCCCAGATATAATAAAAAAGTGTTATTTTCAGAATAAGGAGACGTACAAATTATTACAAAACTTGAATTTTCACAAACCTAGAAAAATAAACAGTTATATCCAAGTCTCTTTCCATGCAGTCAGAGCTCTCAATGCTGGGACATTACCGACAACAAAAATAACATGATTTTGCTGGTTCTTGTATGTCTCCTTATGGGAATTCCTTCCAACATATTTAAGATTTTTTCCCCAAAAAAATTACTTTTGCAGAATAATTAAATTAAGCCAGGGCAACATAGTATATTGTGGTTTCAAGGATTTCAATAGGAACTGGGGAAGCATGTTTCAAAGATACTGAGTTAATTGGCAATAATCGAATATGTGTTCAATTTTAGCACCCAAGGAGCTGAAAACACCATTCACATTCTTTGTTACAAAAATGCTGTTTACCAGTGTTATTAGAGACTTTTTAAAAAATTGTAATTACTGCTTTATTTTAAATACATGTATTAATTCATTGTTTAATAGGATGCTAATTTGGAAATTCTCTTCATGAGCAATCCGGATATTTTAATTATGAAAAACTAGGTAAAGACGATTTTAGAAATATGAAGGAAGTAACTGGATCTCTAGAATAGCCTTTAATCCACTAATTATTTGAAAAGGAATTTCCTTTATGTATCCAGTGAAATTTGTCGTAAATCTTTTGTTTCAGACTGAATCCAGCTCAGGCTCATCGGTTGGTGCCATGGCTCAATCGAGAATTGAATGTTCTACGTGTCCCTAGTTCACATTTGATGATGGTGGTGGATCTTATCTTGAATCTGCTCACTCAGCACCCTATTAACAGTGTGGAATTTGAGAGTCGACTTTCCCCTCATATTGGAGCTAACACACATCACTTTCTTCATGAGTTTTATGCCTTTGCAAGGTCACCTTTTGACATGGTTGGTTTTGATCAATCGGCCGATTATCAACATCGTCCGTCTTTTGCCACAGAAGTACAAGCCATTGATTCTGACAGTAGTGACAGTGACATGGTTGTGCTATCTCCTTCAGTGAACAATGCAGTACCTTTGTTTCCTCCACGACCCCCAACTCCGGGACCCAATGCTGCTGAATCATTTCCAGTTATTCCAGGTTTAAATGATATTCAACCTTTGAACTTGTCAGCCAGTTCATCTCGCCCACATCAAAGATTGTCACCAATTGCTGGGCCATCTAGTGTAGTAGATGAAGATTTTATATTAATGATCACACGTGAATTGCAAAATCCTACGTACTCACATCTTGACAGAGTTAACACCCTAAGGTCTTATCCACCTTTGCCTGGAAGCAGTCGTGAAATCCCATGTCAGACTGTGGACAGTGACTCTGATGATTGTGTAATAGTAGGATATGTAAAACCTCGGCATGAAAGAACACCAGAAATAATTACTTTGAATTCTGATGTGGAGACAGCAGATGAGGTTGAGAGAGGATCTGAGTCTGTGGATGAAAGCTTAAAATATTTGCTTTCATCATCATCTTCGTCTGTATCAAAAACATCAGATACCTCTGATTCAGAATATGTTCCACATCAACCAAAACATAAAAAGAAGATCACCCCAAAGCGCAAGAAACCTCGAAAACCTCATAGCTCCTCGTCTGATGAAGATGATTCTGCAGAAGTAAGGAGGCGGCGTGTCCCTAGTTCGGACTCTGATTCAGAATCTGAAAGTGCTAAACACAAAAAGAGTAAATCAAAAGGGAAGCGCAAAAGAGTAATCTCACCTCGTGATTCTTCAGATGATAGCAAAATTGAGAGAATTCGATCTAAGAACAGAAAATCTCGTAAAGAAGTATGGCGTATTGTGCGAAAACAGGAACCTGAAGCTGATCACGATTATTCACTTGACTGCTATGATCCTCCATACACAGAAGATGAATGGGCATCTTTGTCATCTGATCGACCCAAGTTAAGGAGTATTGTCATCACAAAATCTGCAGGATCTAGTGGCCAGAGAGAAGCATCTTATTCATCAGTTGCATCATCTTCGCGTAGTTCATCGCATTACCACGACTGCAAGCATCATAGACATAAATCGCACAAGCGTGACATTAAGAAGCGAAAGGACAAGCGGAGATCTGAAAGTTCATCTCCTGTCAGACTTACGAAAGGAAAAAAGTCAAAGAGAAAACGGTCATACAGAAATGATGATTCAAGCTCGTGAAAACATTTTTTAAAATAATTATTGCCTGATTTAAGTATTAGGTCCTCCAACACGCTTGATCTTCTCTGTACTGTAAACTTTGATTTTTGATAACCAGATTCCAGAAATGTATTTTCCTAATAGATACTGTTCAACATTAATCTTATCCAGTGCCAGTTTTGACTATGAACACCAAACAAAGTGAAAATACATTCCTAAACAACATTCGTTACAAGTTATTGTGTAAGTTAGAACATGATTTGTATAATTTCATTTGTATTCTGTTCATTGATTCCCAATTGTATAAATTAATGACAGGTTATTTCTTATGAAGATACTTGTATGTGGCCTGTGAGAGATGAATCAATGCCATTATCAAATGTGTATGTTCCCAACACCAGTAACTTTCAGGTCTTTTTCAGGGGAAAACCTCCAGACTGTACAGAGATTTTTCATTTGTATAATGTTCTATCTTTATTAAAATGGGTTCTTCATATTACTGTCATTTCTTTGATCACCTGTCTGAATTTCAGTTATATTTATAAGAATTTTACTTTATTACAAAATAAATTATACATAATGCTTGTAGGAAATTTAATCTGATTAAAGAACATTTTTCTCAGGACTACAATTTTGATCTTCAATCAGCTCAACTGAAATGTATTCCTTCAGTGTTGAATGCATGTAGAAGTCTGCAGAAAAGAAAGCATACATTTAAAAAGGTGTCATAGAGTGATAAGAAAGAAACTGGACAAAACTGCATTATTTGATGTGTAAGACAACTTTTGATGCACACGTAATACGGAGTTCATTAATTACAATATTTCTGAAATTAGAATTATTCATTTAAAATATAGAGTATTGGTTACAGGGACTAAACACTTTCATCCCATGCTAGATAAACAATTACAGCAAATTTTATAATTGTGAAGGGAGAAAAATTATTTTTAACGTACATACATGTTTTACTTATTCGCATGATGAATTCCTAGACAGTTTTCAACTACTTGAAAGGAGAAGACTCCAAAAATTTTGGGGGGGATTTCGAGGTCTGCATGCATCAATTTCTCTCTTCACATATCAATTTTGCCTCAATAGATTATAAAATCCTGTGACAAATTTAATTTCTGTGTTTAAATTACCTGGGATTATTTCAATTTCTTTGTCACTTGGTTTGTAGACAACGTAAGTGATGGGGGTAAATTTCATGCCTAAACGGCATATGCCATTGCCACAATAAGGAAATGGAAGGTACTGTTGCGCAACCTTGCTCTACCTTTCTTGTTTTGAATCACTTAATAATGATCATTACGAGTCAATTTTAACTTTCTAAAAATCTGCAAGTTTTTTGAATGTTTATGTACGTTAAGATATCTGTTCTTGGGCTCTATAATTTTGATGTTCCATTAAATTTCTATCTTCTAGGCAAATACACATAAAATCATTTAAATGAATTTCTTAAAAGATAATGAAATTTACCCACCATTTCATTTGTCAATTTGATTGACTAGGTAGAAAAACCATGAGACACTTACTTCATGAAATCATCTATATCCATTGTTCGTGCACGTTTTGTTTCAAACTCGCTTGTTGTTAAAATCTCTTCAATCTTGCTTTTAATATTAAAATCTTCAGGTAGTGTCTAAAAACAAATATTTTGGATGAGAATTTGCACACAATTTAATAAAAGCTATTAATGAACTAAAATATAAGTTACTTACAATATTATTTAGGGAGCAGTGAATTTTATAGTTCTTCTCTAAAACTGAAAGAACTGTAGTTTGTTTGAAAATTGAACATAAAGTTTTATTTTTACGAGTGAAAGCTATACGAGTCAATCCATCCCATTCTGTAAAATTAAGAGGAGGTGGAGGATTTCGAGGCTCCAGTCTCACTACACTGGACTCAACTTTGGGAGGAGGTTTAAAATTATTTTTGCCCACCTGAAATTTAAAAGAAAAAAAAAAATAATTAGAAAGTATTTAACACAGAAACACATTAGTAACCAAGAAAGAAAGAAGAAAAAAATTACTTTCCACACTGGTAACATACTTTCATTAATAGATCCACTCGAGCCAATAATTGAGTGTTAACAGATAGCCTACAGTAAAGCTTGTCTCCAGGTTTTGCAACGAGTCGTTGTGCAAACTCTCGTTGAAACATAAGAACTGCACATCGGAAGAAGGGTCGATGCAACAGCAATTTAAAAACCAGTCTTGAAGATATTTCATAAGGGATGTTGGCAACACACAGATCAAAGAATGGTAGATCAGTTTTCAAAACATCTCCTATCATTATCTGAAGTTTATTTTGAAGTGGTGTACACTGCACTCGTTTTTGTAATTCTGCAACAAGTCTGAAACAAATATATTTGTGATAAAAATATGTCCTCGTGTTTCAGTGATTATTAGTGATAATTTTGCTTTCATGTGATGCGAGTTGAAAATTTATAATTTTTTTTATAACCTTGAAGTAGGGGAAACAACCAAAAGAAGCATAACTAATAACTTTATTGATAATAAAACTCCACTGCCCTCCTCCTCGTAGCGAACAGAACACACAACAAAGAACAATCAGTGTATTTTGGCATCTCTTATTATTGCAACTAGGAAACCCTGGCAGATGTTGTTCTGCCATTCACCTCCCTCTTTCTCCTCCCATCACCCTCTCACTGGCTCTCCCTCCCTCACCTTGTCCCAATCTGTCTCTCTGCCCCTCTCTGTCCTCATTCACATTTAATTGCAGACTGCACATCTCTGGGCAGGTGAGGTAATATCTGGATGCGCTAGACCAGCAAAAATGTAATAGAATGTTCGAGAAGGTTTCATCCTATAGATTATGGTGTGAGAATTCTTTAAAGCTTTTGGTCTCAAAATTTTAGTTTTTAAGGCCATAGAACGCATTGTTTAGGAGTTATTTGATGATATAAGTGCAAAATCCTGCCGAATTTGTTGTGGGTTGCATTTGACGTAAATTTTTGTTTCATTCTACAGCGCCATGTTGTGTAGTTACAACAGATTTAACAGCACATGAAACCTTCTCGAAGAAAAAACATGTAGAAGTGCTAACTTTCAAGGAGATTAGTCTCACGGTGTTGAAATTTAGCTCTTGTATTTATACGAATATCCACTTTTTTATATATATAGATTACATAACTGAAAACAAGGCATTAGAAAAAAAATAGAAGATTAGGCATTAGAAAGTATTAGAAAAAAATGTACAAAAAATATTGGATTAAGAAAATAGTTTAATAAATCAAAATTTACATTGTGCATCGCTGGCTAGAACCGATTGATGTGGTCTCTTAGATTGCTGTTTTCTCTAAACAAGTTCATAATCAGATTGTTCTGAATTGCAATGTATCCCTTTGTTTGAAGCATGAAAGTCAGGTACATAAATTATGCATCACTGGAATTCTGTGAAATCACAAATGATCCAATAAGTGGACAAAGAAAAACTGTTTAGATATCAAGCTTTGTTGGATTGGTATTAATGTTAAAGTATTATGATTTCATAGTTTTCATTTTCTTTTTCTTTTCCCAGTACTTTTTGTAAGACAGTTATGTTGTAAACAAGGGCAAACAATTTCAGACCCACAACAAAACATGGTAAAAGAGTCTACAGAAGTGACAAAAAATTTCTTAAGGTATAATTCATGTATTAAATAAAGTAAAGAAAGAAGATGTGAAGACACTTAAGCACTAGGTTTGGACAAAACTGGGAGGAATTAAAAAAAATACAGTTCTTCAAAAATCCATTTGCCCTGGTTCTTTCCAGTTCTACAACAAGAACGAGATGAAAGTAATGTTTTCTGTAACAGTTTGGAAGAATATTATGTACTTTGTTATTACAATAATGTTTATTTCTTATGTCTCATTTTCTTTCTATTTTTCAGATACTATTATATGGTTGGTTATGTTGGTAAAACATTTTTGTGCTTCAAAACAGTATTTACTACATTAAACTGTAAAATGTGAATCAAACTGCACAAAAAAATTTGTTCAAATAAAATATTTGATATAACTTACATAAGTCATTTAAATGGCATATGTTTTTACCTTAAATTGTAGATTTAAAGACTATTTCATCCATTTTTGTACTACAAGTACAATAAAAAAACTAAAAACAACTCAAACACTAATGGGGTCCCTCAAGGCTCTACACTATGTCCAATTTGATGTATTTTATACACAAGTGATTTACCTCAAACTGAAATGGGGTCCCTCAAGGCTCTATACTGTGTCCAATCGGGTTTACTTTACACACAAGTAATTTACCTCACAAAATGATAATTTACCTTGTAATTTCATGATCTATGCTGAATCAACTGATGACACACAGTTCTATTCTAACCCACTAGCTAACCATGTCCAACTTCAAGAAGACTCGGATAGGGTACATCTGTGAGCATTATGTATGGTATATGTTGTGATGCAGAAGTGTTGATCACAGTGAACATTATGTCCATTTTAGATCAATGTTAAATATGTTACATTAGGTTAATACAATGTTGCAAGATAAAAAGTTTCCTCTCATTCAAAACCTACATTCTACTTTTACTATTTACAAAATGTGGCACAATACTACAAAACCTCCATTACATAAACCACATTAAATTACTTGACAGGAGTCAGAGGAAAATCCTAACAAATAATGAGTAACTAAATTTCACTACTCATTACTGGAAGACAGGCTGATGAGACTGAGGTCTATTAGATCCTTCACACTAATTACAACTCCCAATCTACAAAAATTTTTTAATTGTCCTCAAATTCCACATTTGACATGACACTTGAAAATGATATTTGGTTGAAATTGAGAATATCATACAACTTTGAAACTAAACCAGTATGTATGCTCAAACAAAGGAGAAACTGGGGGGGGGGGGGTGGATTGAGGAAAAGTTTCTATCCTTGCAATTCGTAATTACAAATCTTTTATAGTAATTGATTAAAAATTTCTTTGACATGACATCTGCAGTGTATGTGATAACACATCTGCAATATGTTTAGAATTCATTTCAAACTAAATTTCAAGGAATTATGGAATTAATTTTCAACTGTTGCTTCATTCACACTGGAATGCAGCTAGTGTTTATTAAACAATGAATAAAACCAGACACCTGCACATCACTAATAATTTTAATTTATTTTATGGCATAACATTTTTACCAATTTACCGACACATATTGAAGGATTTAGAGTTCTATTTTCTCTAGGTTTCATTCTTTGTGCTCAAAAATAGCCAAATGACTTACCTGACATCAATTTCACAAGCTATTACTTTCTTCACTTTCTCCAAAATTTTCACTGTCAAGTTTCCAGTACCAGGACCAATTTCTAAAACTACATCAGATGGTCTTAAAGCTGCTTTATCTATCATAGCTTGAATGATCAAAGGATTTTTAAGAATATGCTGACCTCTGTCCTTGTTGAACAATATACCTGAAATATTAAACAAATTGAAATAAAATCCAGCTTTTCTTAAAACAAATCATTCAAATCAAATTCTTCATGTCATCTCCAGAGATTATTAACATATATATCCATTCTACCATACCTTGCTTTACTACAGCCTGCAGCTGTTTGCTTTTTTTCTCTGTTTTCACTTTTGGCATCTTCAGAAAATGAAAATACTGCGTTGAAGTTTAAAAACGTAATGACGCGTTTATGACACAAATGCATCAATATTTCAAAACAAATCTCCTAGTAATACAAATTATCTCAACACTAACCTCAACTACCACACTCTAACCTCAACCACAACCAACACCCGTCACATCAATTTATAACCCACGTGTTCCCATCGCTTCTTGGTCTTGCGGCGCTCCCCCTTCATTTGGTTGAGTGTATTCTCCGATTCTAATATACTGCAATTTTTCTAACTATGTCCCTGACAGAATCAGCAGCTGTCTTCCAATCAGGAACTTATATTTCGCGACAGTGACGTCACTATGGTGACGTTCAAGCTCCCGATTGGATAAAACCGTAAACTGCTAACTTCTATCAGGGACAAAGATGTGAAAACCGCAGTATAGCATACCATAAGGCCCCTGCACACATACCAATTTGTCGGGCCAACCAGATTGTATGCTTAAGGCCTCATTCACAATGCAAACTTAACCGTAACGTAAGGCCGTAAACTTGGCCGCAAAATTTACACGTAAAAACAAGCATTCACAATGACGAACGTAAGTTTCGCCTGAACCAATCAGAATTCAATGTACTGAAACTTGATCGATTCGTCTCTAACATGGTGAAAAGATCTTTCCACCATGGTTTCTAGCTTTTTCTTCGAGATACTTATCGATTTGTCTTTATATACATGCGAGTAGATGTATAGTAGTGCTCACATTTCCTTCATCTTATAAGCAAGGATTCTCATGAACCAAATTCATGAGTAATTCGTCGGACATAATTAGTTTATTCGCCATCTCAGGTTAAAGTCACAATAAAAATTGTCCAAATTCTTACATTGAATTCACAACACGCATCAAAAGCATTCGTAAACTAGTTCTCTACATTACAATAACAATGACATAACCACAAACTACCTGAACACAATCTGAAATTGAACTTCCATGCTGCTCTCTGATTGGTCTTCGGTAGAATTCCGACGTAAACTTAACGTAAAAGCTTGGAGCTTGCGAACTCTTAAGTTTACGGTCTTACGTCTACGGTTACGTCAAGGCATTGTGAATGGTCTCGCTTAATAACACATTTCTAGGTTTTGCGGCTACGTTACGTTTACGTTTAAGTTTGCATTGTGAATGAGGCCTAAGAAAGGGTTATAAAAAAAAAAATTATTCAGACTTTTTCGAATACAAATTCTAATACGTAGACAAAGTTACACGTTATTGGTATATTTGGTATGTTTAATATGTTTAGTACGTAGACAAAGTTAGCTTTGGTGCTTTGCCTCCACACCCACACGATACAATTTGTTGGATCGACTGGCCGGTCGACCCGACAAATTGGTGTGTACTGTGTAGGGGCCTATACTGGGACCATACCAGTAAACTGTAGAATAAATATATCTTTCTGTAGAGCAAAATAAACTTGTTATTATCCCCCATCTTAGAACTTTAATATTTTGTTAGCACATTGGAATGCAAATTCACAAATGAATATACGTGAAAAGACATTTTAAGTAGAAGGTATTTTGATATCGGGTCACTAATTTCTATTTACCACCAGTTAACACACAAGTTATACTGCGATTTTCGTAACTTTGTCCCTGATACAAATCAGCTGTTTCGCTGCCATCCAATCAGGATCTTATATTTCGCGACAGTGACATCACTATGGTGACGTAAAGCTCCCGATTGGATGAAACCGTGAACATCTGATTTCTCTCAGGGACAAAGTTACGAAAATCGCGGTATTCACTTGAACACAGTGAACAACAGTGAATTCACTTGATGCACTTGTAACTTGTGGACTGTAACTTCTGTGAAACGGGCCCTAGATGAATTGGATGTACAAAATTGTAAATCAGGCACTTTTTATATTAACAAAATCTCTCGGATGGCCATTTTCATTAAAGAGCCTATTCTAAAACTTTGGTTTAAATATAAAGAAGTTATTTTTAATTATATTCCTAACGTCATGGTTTATTTTATTGTTGAGTACAAATATGAAAAGATCTCGATGTTCTGGGTCTGTTTAAGTTTCATATAAAATTTCAGTACATTTACTCATTCAATGAACTCCAATTGTTTAGTGGAACAGGCGCTTAAAAGAGTATGAATAAAATTTTGATAATCAAATGAACACGGGGCGCTTTATTTTTCATGGAAATAGGGTTTAAATGCTCAGAGATTATGAGGATAACGCCCGGGCTATGGAACAAGACTCATGGATGTATTATTCTATTAAATGCCTGGCATGAAGTCTAAAGTGTCTACAGTGGCCTAATACAGACTTCGTGATGCCTACCAAGGCTTTGCACATGCGTTGCACATGTGCCACTCATCAAAGTACTCGTTGCCGTGCATGGAGAAAACGGAACGCCGGAGCAATTTCGTAGTGTTCTGGTAGTATTCATGAACTGAAGAGTGCAGATTAGTGAATTGTATCATAACAGGTGGAGTGTTGTTTAATGGTGTTTATTTTAGTTTTTTGATTGGTAATTGTTGTAAGTGAGTTAATTTGTATGAATGTAAAAGTTCAAAAGAATCATGGTTGTGTTAAATATTGCTAAGCCGAATGAATTTGATGAAGCAGTGAGGTGAGTTTGCGTTTTGTGTACAGATGGTTAGCTTGCCGGTTTTTAATTGGCATGTATTGTCATTTGTCAGGATTTCTCTTGAGAATGATCAAATATATTTTATAGATCTACGAATTTGGTTGTCGTACATTTCTACGCAGATTGGGCCGATCAATGTGGTCCGATGAACGATGTTCTTGAAGAACTAGCCAAACAGACTGAATTGAAAGTAAGTAGAAAGAGTTTTTTCTACTTATGTACAAATCTGACATACAAAAGAATGAACGTGAAGGAAGTGTTATATACCCCGTTTTGTTTCAGAGCGTGAAGTTTGCAAAATGCATAGCAGAAGATCTTCCAGAAGTATCTCTCAAATATCAAATTTCTGCCGTTCCCACTTTTCTTTTGTTACGTGAAGGCGCTTTATTGGATCGAGTGAATGGAGCTAACGCTGCCGAACTTACTCATAAAATTAATCAACAAGTATGTGATTTCTTTGTCATAATTTGAGAAATCCCTGGATTTGTCAATTAAGGAAAATTTTCCGTGATTATGAATCGTCACTTAACAAATAATAGAGAGGTTAATTATCTATTGTGGAGGAAAAGTTATTCTCTACAACCATGAAAGGAAAGTATTTCTGTCAAAAAGTTAATCCTCTCTATGTAGTATGCAACCGTCAATTGTTTCAGTATAATTTGGGCATAGTGAAAAACAGTACATTTATGTGCAAATTTTTTAAATATATTATTAGTTTTAGTTCTTTTCTCAGACTTTTCCTTACAGAAAACAAATAATATAATATGAATAGTGCATGAATTTCAAGATTGTTTAATGAAATATCTATTTTTTTATGATGATTTATTCAGCTGTATTAGTTAGTTTTCTGACCCAAGAAAAAACTGAAACATATGTTTTCAAAGTTTTCTGTTGACACCAGCTTTTTTGTAGAATTTGTGGACTTTTATGCTTCTAAAATAGTTCTTTCTAATTATGACGTTAGTCCTGGAGCTCTAATATTTAATATTTCTTTCAATTTTTTTAGTAATTAATATATAAAAAAAAAGGTTTTGTTAATAAAGAAAATAATGTGAGCATATTGAAAAGTATCAAATAAGAATAGCCATTGTTGCTACGCCACTACAGCTACACCCATTGTTAAGCCTTCAACATCTATTTTTTTTTCTTAGACTGTTTTAAAACAATAGTCATTAGTGACCACATATTACATTAGTTATTACAAGAATATATTACACAGTATACAGTATTATAGTGACTTTTCCATGTATTTCTGTGCAATTTAGAAGATACATAATATGCAAGGGTGCTTTAAATAAATTTGTCTATGTTCATTCCCTCGACGAAAACTTTGACGAAAATATTGCATGCTGTAGTGATTGTTGGCTGATTGTAGTTATCGCCAGTTTGAACGATGGCTTCTATTGCATCTAGTCCGGCTGTTAAACTGCATAGCAATTTGTGAAGCTTTTACTACTGCTGAGAAAGTTGTATGGTGCAAGAGTGCATCAACTTATGCTTCCCAAATGATTTTTAAAACGTCTGTATTTAAAAAAAAAATTGTATAGGAAATTTTAATAAATGTAAGTTGGTATTATGTAAATATGTTTTATAATTAAAGTATTTTAATATTATGTATTATATCCTATTTTACATATATATTACATATTCTTACTATTTTTATTACATATTTATGTACATATTTTGACGTTTCATACTACATATTTTTCCAGTCTCTAGTAATAAGTACATCAGCTTCTGGGTCAGTGGCCCCAATCTTTATCAGATTTTGTACCCACTTTCCATTGAGCAAATGTTGAGATTTGTTTGTTTGTTTGGCTTCAGGACGTAAATGTAACTTCACAATGCACTCGTTCTGTGGAGTTCTTTGCTAGTTGGGGTAGAAGTGTAGGCGGGGGGGGGGGGGTGCCAATTTGTTACTAAAAATCTAATCTTTGGTTCATTTGCCAATGCAGTTTTCTAAAACTCAGGAGCAAAAATGTGTACTTTACAAATGTTGCTGTGTATAGTAAAAGGGTGGGGATAATATTTTGTAACTCAAGAAAATTTGCGCAGATTATACTTCTCCCCTTTATGTCAAATACATGTTTTACTTTGTTGCCCTAACTTATTAAGAATATAAAAGAATGGCCATGGGCTGATTTTCTTTGAATTCATGATTTTTCAAAAATGGCTAAAGTTCAACATTTTTTCTGTATCCTCCTACAACTACGATACTGAAGAAAAAATTTCTTTCCCCCTTGATAAAATTTGTTCTTTTGAAATCGGGTCAAGTACAATTTTTGGAAAATATGGGTAGTCCTAGTTTTCGCAAATTTTTGTGGGAAATCTAGGGAATTTTTAAAGAATTTTTTTCTCAAAACAACTCAAAATTTTCTCCTTGTATGATTGAAGGACTAATAAAAATTGGTGCTAGTCCAATATTCGACAAACTCAGTATTTTCGAAAATTGCCAACAGTTATCGTTGCAAAAGTACAATATTGTAGATAGCTTTTTTTTATGAAAATTATTTAAAAAAAAACTGTCATGCCCAATATTTTGAAAACAAAAAATTAGTAGTTTTCACCTAATTTCGACTTGAAGTTAATGTAAATTTAAGAAAAAATATAAAAATCACTTCAAATTTTTTCTCCAATGTTTTTCCATTAGCAGAACAAGAGATGCTCAAAAGAATGGGGCAGGTCTCATTTTTGTTGAACTTTGAATTTTTTAAAATTGTAAATTCAGGAATAATGCGAGAAAATTTGTGCAGTTGTTGCACCACTATTTTAATGAAATCAAACTGAATTTATCTATGGCATTGTATTAGAATACAGTTCATAGAATTCAGTTTCAGAGATACTTTGCAGGTATCATAATTTTTGGACCGTCCTTAGATGTTGGCGAGTTCATTTTATATGACCAATTCATAGGCGAGTGATGTTTGTTCATTTTTTCATATTTTAACGGAGAGGAGGATGACCATTAAGAGTTATATTTATCTCAAACACTTTATTTAGAGCTGAACTAAACCATTCAGTGTTCCAAAATTCTTGATTTCCTTGAATTTTGAATTGCTCATCAATAATGTTATAATAAAATATTTTCAACTTTTTGTCAAGTTTTTACATTTACAAAACTTTATGTTAATATTATAAATTATATTAATATAATTAAATTATATTAATTTATAATATTATTATGATAATATTATAAATTTTAATTATTTAACTTCATAATATCAAAAAAAAATGTTCCAAAAATTTTCAAATACACAGGCTCCTTCCAAAATTATGAGACCCAGGCCTGGGATTGGTGGGCCAATTGGTTAAAGGCACCACTGTATACTTGTGAATGATAGAGCCTGTTCAGGAAAATATTTTTAGCTTACAAAGTAGAGTAATTTAGAATTGATAATACAAGGTAACCACTTCTGAAAAACAGAAAAATCAGGGAAAATCATTGCTCTGGAAAACTCTGGGAATTTGTAGAAGAATCATTAGAAGTCAGAGAAAATTTGGAGAGCTATATTATTCATAAGAAGGTAGTACAGCATTTGTTTTTGCCCAATTTCTATTTTTAATTATTATTTTTTTAAATTCATCAAGGTGAAATTAAAGGACTAACAAATGAGATTGTCAAAAAAATTAAAAATGCTCTGGAAAACCAGTAAACTTCTGAGAAATTTATTTCAGGAAATGAGTGCCCTGCTGAAGGAAATATTTGTTATAAAAATAATTCCATTTTCCAGATATCAACAGGTTCTTTTGAGAAGTCTTCTGTTGAGCCTGCAAAAGAAGATCTGAAAAGCAGACTCTCAAAACTAATAAAGGCCGCTCCTATTATGCTGTTCATGAAAGGCAATGCGAAAGAACCTCGATGTGGTTTCAGCAGAACAATTGTGGAATTATTAAAAAATTATAATGTTGATTACCAAACATTTGATATTTTAAGTGATGAAGAAGTGAGACAGGGTTTGAAAGAATTCTCCAATTGGCCTACATACCCTCAGGTATGAATGGCACTGAATTTCTCAAGTGTTGGTTTAATCTAATTTAATTTCATAAGGATATTGAATTTTTTAATTTTTCTTTTTTTTTTTCAGTTGTATGTAAATGGTGAATTGATAGGAGGACTTGACATTGTTAAAGAAATGCATGAAAATGGTGAGCTGAAAAATCTCCTTCCAGAAAAAGGCCAAAACTTGGATGATAGGTGTGTATTTTGAATTTAAAACTGGTGTGATTACAGAGTTCTTTAATTTCACATTTGGTAATATTTCTCAGAGGATTTGACAAACATAGTCTTGCAATTTGTATAACGTTTTTCCCCCAATTTTTTCATTTCTAATTTCTTTGTGGATAATCGTCAAATTGTGCATTCTGAAGGCAATATCTAAAGAGCTTTTTTAAATTTTTTCCCCCACTTTCTAAACTCATGCCCAGCTGTCAACACTAGCTTCAAAACACTGATTTTCTTCAGAATTGCAGCAAATCTGCACAAAGCCTCAATAGCCTCTTCAAAATTTTCTCCAAATACTGGGTTTAAACATCAGTAGCATAAAGGATGGATTAAAAGATGGCACAGGTCTCATTTTCGTTAAAATCCCTAATTTTCCGAAAATTGCAAACAATGTGTTTGTACAAGTACAATATCGAAGGCAGAGACTTTTTTTTTAATAAAAAATGTTTGACATCTTGAAAACAAGGTGACGTTCAATTTATCGAAAATGTAAGTAGTTTTCCATAATGTTGCGTGTTTTCAAACAATTTTTTCTCAAAAATGGCTCCAATATTTTTCTTTGAATTTTCTTGTGTGTATCAAAGTACGGAAAAATAGGCAGTGGTAGTCTCATTTCCGGAGAACTTGAGTATTTTTAAAAATTGCAAAAATACAATATTGAAGATAGAGATTTTTGTCAAAAATAAACTCTTAAAAAATAGTCATATATTTAAAGAATGTCTTATATAATTTTTTGAGGGGGGGGAGTATTTTTTGCTTAATTTGTGCTTGCAATTAATGTAATTTCTGAAATGAAACCTTTTCTCAAAAATTGCACACATGTTTTCCATGGATAGAAGAGTGACGTTTAAAAGAATGGCGTGTTCTCATTTTTGTTGAACTCTGAATTTTGGAAAATTGCAAAAGTTCAAAATAACGCAAGAAAGTACGTGCTGTTTCTAAAGTAACACTATTATAGTTTAATATATTAAGACTATCAAGTCTTTCAATTACCTTTGTAAGTCAAGAAAATTGGCAACACCTCTCTGGTTAATATCCTTCCTTTTTACTTTCCCGCATACATATGTATATACGAAGTATTATACATAGTGTAGGTAAAGTTATGTAATGCTGGGGAAAATCGATTTCAAGATTTTAATAGAAATATAAGTTTTGGGTTCCCCTGATACCAAAAAAGCGTTGTTGTTAGGATGTTGTTTTTTTCCCTCCAGAATGTTCTCCTGTGAATACTACTAGCGCGTAAACCCTGCATCAGATTTTTTTCCAAATTGAAGAAACCCCTGTCCATCGGACTTGAGTCGAAGCTTTGAGATTTTGAAAAACTTTCTATAAAATAGAGGTCCCCAGACATTTTCAAAATTTTCTCAAAAATGGCTCCAAATATTTTCTTTAAATTTCTTGTAAGAAAAGAGTAAATTACACAATTGCAAAAGTTTGAATTTTGCTTGGCGTCTTCCTATGACTACAAAATTAAAGATAGAGATTTTTCCTTAAAATAAAATATGTTCTCCATACTGAGTTCATTTAGGTCTTATTTCCTTTTTTCTTTCTCCCAAAAATTACAAAAATGTATTTTTTTTTACTTGTTTGTCATGACAGTAATATTTACATCAGCTGCAATTTGTTCACTTTATTATATTTACAAGTACATGTGCTTTAAATAATTTCAAATAAAGTTTCTTGAGAACACATCCGTTTTTTGTGAAAACTTGCTCAAAATGCCGCATTTTCAGAAACGCTTAAATGCCATTTTCTCATAAATGGCTCCAAATATTTTTTTCAAATTTCTCAAGGATAGTGCTATTTGTACTCTTTAATATGACGTAAAGTTCTAATTGGGGTATTTTTTTGTTTTTTGCAAAAATTACACAAATGTCATTTTTTTGAAAGGTCCTTTAATATGCACATTAACAGCAATTTGTAAACACTATTGTATTTGTAAGTTAATGTGCTTCAAATGAAGAGCTTCAAATTTCGCATTTTTAGTATCACTTAAATGCCATTTTCTTAAGAATGGCTCCAAATTTTTCAAAGAAAATTGCCAATTTGGGCAATGTTTTACTGTTCTTTAATATTCTAAAATTAATATTTCCGATCTATCATTTGGAAATCAAAAAAATAAGAAAATGTCAAGAAAAATTTACTTTGGGCGGCGATAGATGGCAGCTGGCACAAGTATGTGGCAATTCCGAATAGCTAGCCCAGACACAAGGAAATAGAAAACTAATAAGGGAAAGTCTGTGCCATTCTGTTGCACCACTAGTTATTCCTGTACTAAAAATACACATTTTCCATCAAATACCTACTACACCTGTATTGAATGTCACACTTGCGGGGAAATAATGGCTAAGAAGTGCCTTCTTATGTAGAACAATATCATTGTTAAGTCTTTGTGAATAATGTCAACTTTGTTGCAGATTGAAAGCTCTTACAAACAAAGCACCTTGTATGATTTTTATGAAAGGTAGCCCTGATGTACCTCGATGTGGATTTAGTCGCAAATTGATGGAAATTATGAAAGAAACTCAGTGAGTTTATTGTTATGAGATTTGGAATTTGAAACTTGCTATTGATTACTACTGGACACTCATTGTTAATATTCTTCTGCTCTGATTTGTAGGTTGCCATTTGAAACATTTGATATTTTAACGGATGAAGAAGTTCGCCAAGGTCTAAAAACTTTCTCCAACTGGCCAACATATCCTCAAGTTTATGTGAAAGGAGAGTTAATAGGGGGTTTAGACATAATAAATGAACTTAAGGCCAATGGTGAACTCTTGGACACTTTGAAAGGCACTTCGTGAACACAGCTGTACACTACGGAAAAATAGATATTAGTGATCTAGTCAGATACTTCTGACCTGCAACAAATGCAACACAAATTTTTATTTTGCATGATTATGTCAAATTATATATTTGTGGAGTGAACATGCAACTTCAAATATTCACAACTTTTGTATCTTGCTACCCCTAAAATTTTTGTAGATACAGAAATATTTTGCAAGTTGTTCAATTTATTGTATGCTAAAGAAATTTTCATTTTGTGGTAATTTTTCAGGTTTTCAAGTGGTCATATACATGCTGCAAAATAATTGTCCCTAGTTTCTTTTGAATATATGAATGAAATGGACTGTTGTTAAAATAATTATTCCATATATTAAATCACCAGGCTGCTACCAAAAAATTGCACTGAATGTTGGTCTATTTTTTGATGTGCTGAAACTTAAAATGACCTCAGTTTTCCCCATCATGATCTTGATGTTGAAGTTCGTCAGCATACTAGGCCTATTAACAGAAACAATAGAATTATCTCTTATGAGTTTTATTTGTGGTGAATATGTAATTTAAGAAAACGCAAAAGAAATGTATGTGAATAATTAGTTAAAAAAGCTTTATTTTGCTGCTTTAGGTGTGCTAAATTAGATAATCAAGATTGGGTTCTTCATTCAGCATGAAGTTGTGAAGGGCTTCTACATATAATGGTTTGAAAGGCAGGATACAATTTTATTTTCAAATCTTGATGTGTGTGCGTGATCTGCATAATTCAAGAAGTGTGTTCTTCTCCCATTTGGTCTATATAAGAGGGTATAACAATCTTGTTCATTATTTGGCATATTAATCTCAATAGTGACATGTCAATATTAAAAAAATTCTTTAAAGGTGATGTACTGTTGGATCTAGAAGATTAAGTCAAATTATTCTCCACCAAATTCTGGTTTTAAGATTTTGAAATCGGGTGAACAGCCTTTCTCATAAAAAGCAGAAGGATAGTGAAGCATTTTCTTTCAAATGATGCTGTGTCATGATTGGGGTGAAGGGATCAAAAGAATCACAGGAACCAGCTATCAAGAGAAAAATTTTGTTCTTATTTCTTCAAAGGTGGTCACCACACTAACATATTTGTGGACTCTCGAAGAATTTTTAGCATAGCATCATCTTGGACTTATTGTTTCTTAAATGAAACTGACCTCTGAGAGGAATCTGAAGGGACCTCTGAAAATGTGGTGCATCACAAAGCAAGCAGTGAGAGATATTCTATTCTTCTGACATCTTATGCATATTCCCACCAGCAATTAATAATGATATGTACCCCACTGATGAAATTTTCTATTGGCTCAGGGCTACTAATCCTTCCTTGAACAATGGCAGTGACCCTTGGAATGTAGTGAAAGCAACGCTATTAACCCTTGGTGCTTGACATCTTATTTTTGGCACCCTACGCTGCTTGTGAGACTGGTGATAAAAAAGGATGTAGTTTAAAATCATTTCTATTGCCTTCCTAAAGTTTCTTAACATTCAAATTTATTTCAAACAGTACTTTGAACGAGCAATTGTTAAGCTCCACGTTGCCTGGGTATTAAGCACAGTAGTCTACTATTACACAGGAAGGAATGAATTCTAGGTAAAGCATAACCATTCCCCACTCTACGCTGACCTACCCTCATCATCTTGCCTCATGCTGCCTTGCCTACGACCAACCTCTCCATTTTTGCTATCACCGTAATTGATGTGAGGAACTGTAAACATGTTCAATGTTGTAAACACGTGGCAAATGTCCAGAAACAAATTTGACCCTCAATTTACTTGTTCTAGTGTTACCAATGAAACAAATCAAAATGCTTTTAGTAGAAAATTTTATGAACTTTCAGAAACTGCTGTCATTTTAGTGGATTTCCTCAACATTTTTGATATTTTCAAGACATATTATATACATTTGAAAAAGAAATAACGAAATAAGTTAATATAAACAATAGGCTGCATTGGCCCAGCTTAGGAAAAAAAAGCATTTGTGTCTTAGTCTTCATGTTGCAAACTCTGAATATTTCTCATTAGAATATGTTATGCATTCAATGTCCAATTCCACGAAAATATTCAAGAGCATAAGACATTTCTCAAAATACACATTATTCATTGGTCAAATCAACGTGGTACACATCATATATCATAAAAAAATATAATAGAAACACTTTGTATAAATTTTTTGAAGGACAAAATAAAACAAAAAATAACCTTTTTAGATCCACAGAAGCTGATCCCAATTTTTAAATAGTAGTAATAATAAATAAAACAGTGATCCAAAATAATCCAACCACACATCATTCCTCTTGAGCACAGTACTTACTAAATTACAGAAGTGTTATGAGTCAACTACATAGAGGTTTTTTTTTTGAATACCAAGGTAAAAAGTATTGATGCATTAAAGTTCCAAAATTATTGTTGTTACAATTGATTTACAAAATTTTTCCCTGGGGCCTCTGTGGCACAAGTTACTGCTGTGACTCTGTGGCTGGTAAATGTTGGACATCCTGCGTAATCTTCTCTGGAATCTTGTTTTATAAACAAAAATACCTTGCGCTGAAAATAATGGCAAACGTTTCTTCAGGCAGTTAAGACCCAATCCATTTTTGGTGACAAGTGAGCAACTATTCCCTAAATCATGTATGGTGTACATGGGTTGTTAGCTATTTGTTGAGTGTTGAACACTGTGCTTGCCCTAACCGCAAGGTGTCTTTTGGGCACATCAAAGGTCGTGTACATTTGCCAAGTACCTTGGCTATCCTAGTATTGGTGAGCAGTTACTCTGCACTCGCCCAATGTATGGAGCTGCCTTTACATCACTCATTGCAGGATCATGCATGTTTATACAGGTGCTATTGTCCCCCCCTCCCCCTCCCCCAACCAGAAATGTACAGCTAGGGAAGCATACTTTCACGTTTTAAAGAAAGTATGACTGCCTGCATAGGTATTTAAACGGCAAGAAGGAAACTTTAAATATTTATTCAATTTCACATCATTCAATTTTCCAATTGTTTTGATGGCAATCATTTCAGAATTTGTTAAATAATTGTACTATGAATGCAGTGAAAAATATTCAAGAGAATTTCATATTTTAAATATTCTGAATTATGACATAGGAAAAGCAAACGTACTTATCTTATGATCATCAACCTGTATAACCTTAATACCACGAATGCATATTTCAGCAAACGATTTCTCAAGCTGTGTGGCACCATACAAGGACCCTTTTGTAACAAACAAGAAGTATTCTAGAAATTAGACACTTTCTTGAATAATATGAATTATACTGAAAAGTTTTTGCTCTTGAAAAAGCTTTTTTTACAACTGGAATTCAGCAGGTGCTTTGCTTTCGACTTTTTAAATAATTCGTGATATTTTTCTCTTGCTTCATATATTGCTCTTATTATGTTATGTCCATTCCATTGAGAATACTCCAACATGTCTTCTTCCATGAATGGTCCATGCTTAGTTCGATGCAGTGTTGTAACATGAGCACAACTAGAAAGTGCTGAAAATGAAAATAATTTGTAGTTTAGTGCTTTCTTCAATATTACTTACCATCTTAGTGCTTTACTTCAATATTACTTACCATGTCCAATGTCATGTACAAGACTTCGGACATAAAAACCTCCTCCACAAGAAACTTCTATTTCAAAATGAGGAAGATGAAATTTTCTTCTCTTCAAACTGTAGCAAGTCACAGGTCGAGGTTTCATTTCAATGTCCTTTCCTTCTCTAAAACCGTTAATCAATCTTAGATTATACCCAAAATATTGAAAATTTAAGAAAAGGCAAAAAGGATAAAAACATAGAGGAAATTAGTAAACATAATAGAGCTTACTAGGAAAGTAGTGAAGAATATGATTTTTAAAACTTAATGGGTAAATTAACTATAAATTGATGTCAAATTGATGATTTTGTCTTGAAATAAGATTTCTGAAGAGGACAAAATATCAATTATTTTAAGGGTGGTCAAAGGAATTTGAACTTATAAAACACCATGTACTGTGTACAACAGTGGCAGTGTAAGGTCATTTGGAGGCCCAGTGCTAGTGAATGTGACTTTAGCACCCCGTTGGAAATTAGTAGAGACAGGATTTTTATGTAATTACATATTTTTTGTCTTTATATTGACCATTCTCAGACTTGTAATTTTGGTGAATCGTCACTGTCTTTACACAATATCCAAGTTTTTCATTACATATTTAGTACTTTATTACATATTTTGCTATTTTCACCAAATATTTTTTTTTTATCAGTTTTCTTCAATTTTATTTCATATTTTTCTATGACAATATGTATTTTTAAAACAAACAGCATTTTCTTTAAATGATTACTGTGTGCTGTCTACTCCAAGAACCCTATGTGAACATGTTTTCTTAGTCCAGCACACCTGCTTCAGTTATCTCAGTGGTGGAAGGCATATCAACGACTGAGATTATTTTTACCTCTTGAAGTGAAAAGTACCATTGCGCCGTGTTTCCTGATATTTAACCTGATTTCCGAGAAACTTTGATCACCGACATGTAACATTTCAATGAGAGTGCTGCAAGCTGCAATGATTGTTTGCTGGTTGTAAATATCGCCAGTTTGTACGATGTCTTCTATTGCATCAAGTCTGTCTGCAAAACTATGGTCCTGGATAGCAGTAGATGACGCATTTACTAGTGATGGGAAAGTTGTATGGTGGAAAGTGAGCGTCAACTTGTTCTCTCCAAATGGTTTTTATCATGTTTGTATTATTTTTAAAGTTTGTTTAGGGAATATTTTTGTAAATGTAATTTTGTTTTGTGTAAATGTGTTTTATAATTAGTGCATACATATTATAACCAATTTTACATATTTATTACACATTCTTACTGTTTCAATTACATATTTTGACGTTTCATACTACATATTTTTCCGGTCTCTATTAATTAAGGATCAGCAATGCATTGGGCCATGCCTTTTGGTAACTTATTGGTATTGACATATGCCTCACTATCACTGCTGCTTGTATACAATTCACAAAGAAAACATGACACACCAATGAGGACACAAAACTATGTAAAACAATTGGTAATAAATAGTAAATTTCAAATATGGATAAAAAAGATGACATAGTGATTTTAGTTTTCTTTTGCAAATGCACGAATCTGAATTAGAAGAGATAGTAAGACATGCACTAGGCTTACTTATACAGTAGGATATTGATTATCCATACTAATTGGGACCAGGTATTATAGTTCGTATATTCGATATTTTGGATAACCGAACATAATGTCTACATAGACTACCGTTGCACTAAAAGGCAGTGGGTTTTCTGCCAACAATGAACATTCTGAGTGAGTGACAGCTGTTTAGCATTTACGATCGGTTGTCAGACAATTACCGTTCACTTCTATGCACTTAAAAGTAGTGAAAACTGTTTTTCTGCTAATAATAAACAACAGAGTCTTAAGCATTTATTGTAGGATTTGTCAATGTTCACTGAAGTCAGATGATGACAGTATCTCATTAATATTTAATCACTCTCGATCATATCGGAGATCATTCTCAATATTCAGTATTACAAAAGAAAATAAAATATAGTATATGGTACCTAATTTAAAAAAATAATTATTCAGAAAAAATATGAGTTCAGATATTGACATTTCAAATGATTGATGTTTGGAGAATTGATGTCCCACTGTAATTCAAATGTAGTTCTTGCATACTCTTTAATGAGTTTCTTCTGAAAAATGTTTATCAATGTGCAATTTTATCTATGTTCCAAAAAAAATTATATTAAGTTATAATTTTACATAAATGCAATTTGAGTGAAAGATAAAATTCACTCTCCCATAGTTTTTAATTTTAGGCCTTAGTTTTCAATTTTATACTGCCATCTTTTTGATTATTCTGGTTTATTAAAATACACACCTAGTCCAATCACCAATTCTTCTCCCTTGATATTTCAATGCAGAATATTTTGGAGGAGTTTGATTAATTTTCCCCGTATAGTTTTTAAGTGTATTTTCAAACATCTCCTCTGTAATATGATCTGTAAAGATAGAAAACAAACTTGATAGAATTATTTAACAATGTAATGATGTTATAAATTATCAAGAATAACTCATTTCAATGTTACCAGACTAATACAAACATACCATATTTCATTTCCTGCATTATTTTACCAGTTTCATTGTAAGTATCTGTCGCAATTCCAAAACAACCAGTAGCTACATACTTCTTGTCCCCGTGAAGAAGTATAGGAAGTAATTTACAGCCCCATCCAACACCTACAGCTAAGAATAACTTTTAAATTAAGATCTAAATACTGTCGTTAAAGAAAAGCTAATACACTAGTCTTAGTAGTCCCTACCTAAGACGCCAGTAGCAGTGTGATCCAAAGTTCCTCCATGACCTAATTTAAGAAGAGGTGGTTGAAAATGTGTGGGTATATCTGACAAAAAACATCACATAGCATATCAATAAATGGAATTGTAAATCTGTTATTTTGAGAGCCCAGTAACCTACAAATACGTTTATTGAGCCAGTAATACCTTTTCGCAAGACTTTCTTCAGCTCTTCAAGCGCTTCAACGGAAGTCCAGTTTTTTGGCTTATTAACAGCAAAGTAGCCTTTAGTTAATAGTTTAAGCACTTCCTTTCTATTGAAGCACATGAAAGTTTTTTAAAATTCCTTTCGTCTGTCCCTTTCCACTGTCGATTGCTCGTAATTCGATCAATCGTAGGGAGGTTCCGATTTGATTCAGGAATCCACGTTCGGTCAAACTATCGAATTTGTTCTCAAATGGGACGGCAGTGTGTGCTGGGAACTGCATATTCAGAGTCCCTAGCAGTCCCTAGATTGACAGGTTCTATATATCTGTGGGTTTTACACTTGAAAGATATTGGACAAATATCTTTGATGAGAAACTTTGTGGAAGTTCTTTGAACTTTGATAAAGAAATTTGATGACCGTATTGCATTTCGTCCAATATTTTATGAAATTTTACCCGCGTTTCAAGATCGATGACTTACGAATAGTTGTGTTGGTAGTACTTAATGCTTACTAATTATTAATCTGTTTAATACAGAAGTTCTAAGTAAAAGGTAAAGAGGACATGTTTGAGGGTGAGGCCATAGAACAACGCCATGGTATTAATTCATGGTGAGACCATGGGTCGCACATTGTGAAGCATTTCTTAATTAAAGAACTTCGAAATGAATTATTTGAGGGTGAACAAGGAAACATTATATTTTCTTTGTCATTCTTCTTTTTTCGAAATTGGGTCCCCTGATTTTGAAGTTAAAAAAATTTTAACTTCATGAATTGGGCATTTTCCAAACATCACATTTTCCATTGCGGGAAAACATGTCATATGCATGGAGGAATGCAATATACTGTATTCCTCAGTGGCGGCTCGTGACATTTTTTCCTGGTGGGGCCAGGTGTAAAAGCACGAATATCATCTCAGAATCAATAACTTATTTAATTCAAGAATCATCATTTAATCAATTGTTTAATTAATATTGTTTATCAGTTAATTATAACTTTAAAGTTTTCTACAAAAAACAGAAGTAGGAATTTTTATTAAGTCACTTAATCAAATAATGGTATGTCAATGGAAACAAAAGATTTTTTACAAAAATTACGCTAATGCCATCGCTTGTCTTTCGGAATGATGAAAGTTCGAAAAGAGAACGTATCGTAAAATTAAGACAAGTTGACTTCGGCTTGTTATGCCAATTGTTTAATCGGCTTGCAGAGAAATAAAATCAGCTACATGTCTTTCTACATTTCCTCCAAATACACTTCATACATATAATTTAGCAGCTCTTTTCTTTGTCATGTGTGAGTTATATTTATAAATAGAAGAATTGTTTAAATGATCATCTAACACACTATCTAGATTGCCGAGTAACGATAAGTCTAAAAAATTGCCACGGTCTTTTGAATCTTCAGATTCATCATGCCCTCTCAACGCTACTAGTTGATGAATGACGAGTGCCATGGTACTTAACTAAACACTCAGTTATTCTACCTAAAATGTCTATTTATTGCGACTTGTTCATTATGTTTCTTGATTGAAATTTTCATCGCCGAATCAATCTGTACAACAATGCTCACAGTTCCAAATGTTTTAAATTTACAAGCATTTTCTAAATGCAATGCACTTTCTTTGTGTTTCTTTACACTTTCGCTCAAATGTTCCAGATCCTTACAGCCTATTGTCGTCCACAATCCCCCACCAAATAAGAAACAATAATAGCAAAATTAGCTTTGTTTTCACTCACAGTCAACCATAATTTTTTTCTGAAACCTCGAAATACAGAATGTTTGTTTCTTCTTTCCATCAAGTTGTGTAAATGATAAATCAATCGGTTGATGTGCTCCTAACCGTTTAATATCATTTTTTTCTTCAAATCTGAGTGAAGAAAACGGAAAACAGTGTAATGAATCCACTGAGTTCATCTTACAGCGCGCAGAACTTCACGGGCACTTTGAAAACTGCGCGCTCAGACTGCCGTTTCTCTGCAAAGGGCCCGCTGGTGCGGGCCCCTAGGACAGCTAAAATTAGCAAGCAGTGGTCGCGCCCACTACGAAAGGGCTCTGACCTTGTAAACGGAGTGGGGTTACCGGTCTGGGTCGCAGAACTACTTCATTACCTAGCTGATAACAGTTCGCTTCGAGCCGTCGCGGAGTTCACATCGCGCTCAGCTCTGTTCCGAACAGTGAAGTGTCTGCCGTTAAGGCTTGTTTATAGTAACCGAAGTGCAAAGTGTACAACGTGCTTTTAGTATCTGGAGTGGCAATTATTACTGCTACTAATTGCAGCACTAAATACATCAACCATTGCATGTGAACCAGCATCCAGCTGCCCTGGCCTAGGGCAAAGCATAGCCGGGGCCATGGCCACTCTGTATAACACAGACGGCGCCATGGACACCACATTCATCCCGACACCACCATCCCACGATGAACATCACATCGGTGCTTCTCAACAAGGCAACATGATTCTTCAATATGTTAATCTCAACCAACATCCGCCGCACGAGGGAGTACAGGAAACTGCAATTCCAGAAACTCAGGAACTAATGACTAGCTGCGCTACTAAGGTCAGTACTCAACAAACTGCCAGCGATGCAGCCCAAGGCGTAGCTAATCAAGTGAATGAAAACAAAGAAATCGCAGACAGTGCATCAAATAGCGGTAAGAGATCATTCAATGACTCTGATGAAAATGAACATCCCCCTAAAAAACCAGTCAACAGTGCTAACAGTGTTTATGCAGTGCCAATTAGCAATAGATATGCCCCCTTAGAAAAGCTAAACGACCCTGATCCCAGGTTTAATTATATAAACATCACCCCAACCCAAGACGAAAATGTCAAGATTCCACCAATTTATGTGAATAACATAACAAACTTATCAGAGTTTAATAGAGAAATCAAAAACAATATTTCAAACCAATTCACCTCTAATGTAATAAACAACAGAATAAAGCTAATGTTTAAAACAGTACCTGACTTCAGAAAAACAATTAAATATCTGCTAAATACTAAAAGAAGTTTTCACACTTATAAAGACCCCGCTAATAAAAAGTTCTCCATAGTATTTAAGAATGTTCATCATTCATTATCACTGCAGGAAATCTACGAGGATGTCAAAGAAAAGTGCCCTTCGCTAATCAGTGTCACAAGACTCCACAAAGATAACATTCCTATACCAGTGATAGCGGCCGAGTTTAACGGCCAGCAAAGCATAGACATTGTATTACAAATAACGGAAATTTGCAACTTAAAAGTGAAAGCTGAAAAAAGACGCAGAATCAAAGGTCCAGTGCAATGCTTAAGATGTTTAGACTTTGGTCATACCCGAAATAATTGTAATCATACATTAGCCTGTATCTACTGCTCCCAAAACCACTATTCGGTAAATTGTCCAAATAAAATGCTCACCCCTTTTTGTAAACACTGCAATGGGCCACATCGTGCAGACGTTCGATCTGACGATTGCCCGTTCTACAAAAAGCTAACTCAACCCCACCCCCCTAAAGGAACTCATAGTGAAGACCTACGCTCAGTAAAAAGCGCTTCTCAAAGTGTTCATGTAGCACCTCTACCTAAAAGTTCACAATCAATCAACCCCAGAACCAGACCCAACAACAACACCTCATTTCGTTTACTTCATCAAAATTTCCCAAACCTCCCACCCACAAACAGCATCCCTAACTTTACTTTCGCTCCAGCAACAGCCTCTAATCCGAATCCACTTCATCTACATAACCAACAAGCACCAAACAACATAAACGCCAGCAATAATAATAATAATAATAATAATAATAATAATAATAATAATAATTCATTCATACACTCCCTAATAAATTCCATCACAACTCATATCGTAAATATAATCAACTCAATCATCCCAACAATCATCAGCAATATACAAACCTCATTGTCATCATACTTTAATAATAATCATGGCTCTACAGCACCATAACAAACTAAACATACTAAATTGGAATGCCAACGGCATAAACAATAAGAAAGCAGAGTTATCATACTTCCTAAAAGCCAAAGAGATTAAATTAGCATGTATCACCGAAACACATTTAAAACCAAATGAAACATTCAAAATTCCTGGATATAATAATCATAGATCAGACAGAATAAACTCAAATGGAGGCGGTGTATTAATACTAATCGAAAAATCTATACCTTATATCCAAAGTAATTTACCCCATACCCCTGGAATAGAGACAGTAGCCATTAAATTTCCACTCGACAACAGAATAATAACTCTCATAGCAGCTTACAAACCTCCTAAAATCAAAATTCATAGTACCAATTTTGGATTACTATTTCAACTAAACACCCCCACAATACTTGTCGGAGATCTCAATTCCAAGGTCGTTCACTGGGGCTGTAGAACTTCCAATACCGCTGGGTTACAATTGTATAAAATTATATCAGATTTAAAACTATATCTAATCCCTCCCCCTGAACCGACATACTACCCCCACGACCAAAACAAATTCCCGGATATTCTGGATATTGTAATAACTAACACACAAATCAAATTCTATAGTTCTCCCATATTTGAATTGGATTCTGATCATCTTCCTGTCATCATTTCAACCCAGCAACTTTCCCCCTCACATAACCCCACCCACTCATTAAACACGCGAATTAATTGGAAAACATTTAAAAAAATAATCATTAATAAAACGCCACAATTTAAAACGTTAAATACCCCACTGGAAATCGAACAATCAATTACACAACTAAATAACCTAATTATCAACACAGTCAAATCCCTGGAAGACAATAAGCCTCCATACGTCACAAAAACACCCAACACAAAACTACCCAAGACTATACTAAACTTAATTAAAATTAAAAATAAAACCAGAAGACTATGGCATATAACAAAATCGACTCAAGTGAAAAAAGAATTGAACTTACTCACTACAATAACGAAAAGAGCAATAATAGAATTTAACCACTCAACGTATAATAAACTAATTCAATCACTGAGCACAAGAAACAATTCGCTTTGGCAGTTCACCAAAAATATCCTAAAAAAGAAAACAACTATACCACCGCTAAACACACCTACAGGCAAAAAATATGCACCAGCAGAGAAAGCAGAAGCTCTGGCAGATCACTTTGAGCAATCATTCACCCCTAATAGTACTCCCACACATTCTGATCACATGGACATAACACAATCAGTATCTGCACCCAATTATAACATCCCACATAGAATAAAATATAGTTCCCCAAATGAAATCAAAAACTTTATTAAAAATCTCCCTCTTAAAAAAGCACCTGGCCATGATAAAATTAGTAATGTTATATTAAAAAACTTGCCTAACCCCGCAATAGCGTACATAAACAATATTTACAATTCAATTCTGAGAACCGGATACTTTCCAATTATATGGAAAAATTCCGAAATAATCCCCGTACCCAAACCTAATAAAAACCATAACAATACCGAAAGCTACAGGCCAATCAGTCTCCTCCCATCCCTATCCAAAATTTTAGAAAAAATAATACTAAAAAGAATTAACAATCATCTAAACATAACCCAGGCCATACCAAAACATCAATTTGGCTTCATCAATAAATTATCCACATCACACCAGCTACTTCGAATATCCGAACACATCCACACAGCCTTCCAGAACAAACAACACACAGTAGCCACCTTCCTGGATATCTCACAGGCTTTCGACTGAGTTTGGCACCCAGGCTTAATATATAAACTAAAATCTATAGGAACTCCAAATTATCTACTACAAATCATCAAAAGTTTCATAACAGACAGAACATTTACAGTAACTGTCGAAAAGCATGTTTCCAACCCCCGCAGAATAAAAGCAGGACTTCCCCAAGGTTCCCCCCTTTCACCCACCCTTTTCAACCTATACACATCTGATATACCTACCTCTCCATACACACATATCGCACAATTTGCTGACGATACTGCCATCTTCATGTCTCACCATTCAGTAAGTCACATCTGCAATAAAATTCAAATGCATTTGAAAAACATTGAAGATTGGTCTCTAAAATGGAAAATCAAGCTTAATCCGTCAAAATCAACAGCCAAAATATTCTCTCTGAGATTATTCGCCACACCCACCCCATTCCAAATTAACAACAACACAATTCCCTGGACCCCGTACAACCAAACCGTTAAATACTTAGGACTAAACTTCGATACAAGATTAACCTGGAAATCTCACATAGCAACAAAAATTCAACAAACCAAAATCAAATTAATTCAACTAAAACCACTACTAAATCACAAAAGCAGTCTCTCCTTAAACAATGCCATCGCCCTGTATAAGACAATAATCAGACCTTTAATGCTGTATGCTTGCCCCATCTGGACGAACGCTTCACAGACTAACATTAATAAAATCCAAATAATGCAAAATAAATTCTTAAGATTAGCCACTCACGCCCCATGGTTCATTTCAAATGATCAACTACACAGAGAATTACATTTACCAACCATCAATCATCACATCGCTCATCTCTCCAACAATTTCTATTCAAACATATCCTCAATAAATCAAATAGCTCACTACAACCTAGCCACACTCAACGAATTTCCGACCCGAATCCGCAATAGACATCCTCTACACACCTTCCTCAACATATTCTCTGATGTAAGCTAAGCGTAGGTGCTCAATGAGTATCCTTAGCCCATTTTGTAGTTAGATTAGAAATAGTTTTTAGGTTAGGTTAAGTTAAGCCAGACGAATTACATGTGAAAAAGTAATATTACTGAACCATGTATCACTCATTCAAGTAATAAAATAAAAATTTAAAAAAAAAAAAAAAACCGGTCTGGGGCCCATGCAAACCGGGCCCCGTGAGCACTACTAACGCTATCTTTGAGTGCGGCAAGGAACTATGACCCTCAATTCTTGGTTATTGGGACTTGGAATGAGTTCTGGGGACGAATTGTCGATGTTCACGAATAAAGAATTCCAATGAAGTACTACAATTATGACAAAGATATTACTGTAAAGATATATAAACATTTTTGTGCTTTATTAAATATTGGTGGGGCCCGGCCCCTGTGGCCCCTTACGACGAGCCGCCCCTGGTATTCCTCCATGTCATACGCTTCAATAAGTGTGGTTTTATTTTTGTAGTGCGGATGGACTGTATTACGTAAACATTCTAAACATTATAATTGCTCATACTCTACAATTAAACTTGGGTTGAAGCAATACTCCACGTATTGCCATGGAAGAATACATCCATGAATTTATCCACGAATTCGTTATAAAAGATAAGATTTCTTTTATAATTTTATAGAAGAAATCTTTTATAAATATATTAGCTATTACACTGTCATATTTCTTTTATAAAATTCTTTGACAAAGATCTTTTACAGTGTGATACCGGCCATTCAGATGCACAAAGTCCAGGACTTTGTGTACAGATGTAGACCATTGATGAATATCATCTACGTGTACCTGAATACTTCGTATACTTATATACCTATATAGGGACTCAAAGTATTCCCATGATGCAACATGAAGTCGATGGCATTATAATATATGAATAGGATAATGGTATTAATTTATTGTACCCTGACACAGTCAAAACAGGAGCGTATAAAGACATTTGATCGCGGGGGAGGAGAAAATAGTAAAGTAATCCCATGACATCCGGAATTCGCTATTCGCGAGTTCCGAACATTCGCGATTAGAGAAATGCCACAGGTTTTAACATTCGCGACTTCAATATTCGCGAGTGCGTCTTTGGAGCGTACAACATTTTTTTGAAAGCGAGCACATTTCATTTCCTGTATCAGCGTCATCTCGAAAACGATCTTGGCAGAAGTTGGAGCTCAAAGTATCACTTGCTGTAAAAATTTCAAAGATAAAATGTCAATTCACATTTATAGAATAACACAATTGTAAAATAATTCAATTCAGTTTCGTCAAATTGAAGGTAAGGGTTTTGGCCAAATGAACAGAAAAAACATTCAGGATCTGTGCAACTCTCATTATAATGAGTTCATTATAGAAGAGCTTCGGGAAATCATCAGTGAAGAAAACCTCCTCGAAGGTAATGATGAAGTAACGGTTACGAAACTGCGTCCTGGAGCAACTTCAATGTCAAAACTGTTAATGGAGTTCTAAAATCAACAAACTTTTGTGAAACTGGCATTCGAATGTGATCCGAACATGGAAATAACTTCTGAATTGAAGAGAGAAAAGAAGCAGAAACTCTTCCATATTTAGGTATTAAAACAATGAGGAGAGTGATGAAACCAGAAAACGAATCCTCTGTTCAATCACTTTCAACTTTGAAATAAGTTTCAAACATTATTTTATTTCTTCATTTTGGGATGTTATTTATGAATTCTATTTGTAGTAGCGCATACTCTGTTCTACTGTAATTGATTGTTTAAAAAGAAAGAGAAAAAATATCTGACAATTTTTCGGTATCCAGGAACCTAACCCACCTTCCTTCATGAAAAGACTCAACATTTGCGAATTTGACATTCGCGATGTTTTGGGGAATCTAACTCACGCGAATGTTGAGCGATTACTGTATTATCGTGGAGCAATAATTCTTGGCAGAGCTTTAAATGACAATAAAACAGAGACAATAAAACTGATTTTTATGACAGGTAAATACTGCGTTTGTTATCCAGAATTTTCCTAATGGGTTTGAGAGAATATATTGAACGCCTTCACAGATTATTACATAATCATCAAATTTGCAAATATATTGTAGTGACAGCTCGTGGCTTAAAAAACTGGAGGTTCGAAATGCAACCGGAGTGATTCACAGAAAAATGTGACCAGAGCCCCCAACCAGATAATCGGGCTGAGGCTACCCACCCCAAAAAGAATCCGTGTTCACGAAAATTTCAGTGAAATCGGTCGAGTAGTCTTTGTGTCAATGTGCGACACACATACGCACATTCCTTTTTTATTTATATATATAGGTATGGAATTTTGCTAGTTGATGCGTTTCAATTTTATATTGTACAATTCAATAAAAAATTAAAACTGTTTAATTTGTACTTTTTAAAATGTAATTAAAATGTTATTATTACTTCTATATACAGGATTGGGCAAAATACTTTAAATTTACTACTTAAATAATTCACTAAAACACTTTGTAAATAAGTATTTAAATACATACTCAAAATACATTAGGTTTTGAATTGCTAAATACATACATATTTAAAATATTTTAAATACCCAAAAAACAGTAAATACAATTATAACTTTTTTATGGCAACAATTTATTGTAATTGTCAATTACAATAAATTACGAATTGACAGTCATAAATTTCTGAACAGTAACTAAAAACTTACTAATGTAAAACACATTCACTCATTCGTTCACAAAAACATTTTCAAATATAAAAATGAAATCAAAAATATGTCTAACTCAAAAAAATACAAAATCCTTTTAAAAAGACTAGTTTTTCAAACAAATCATCAGACAATGTATAAAACCCGCAAAGAAAAACAATTGTTGAAGTGATGCGCTGATGTTGCACTGATGAACATTAACTAGTGTTATAAGCAATAAACCTTTATTTATAGTCAGATAATTGTCCAACATTTTTAACGATTTTGATTTATCATTTAAAAATGAAGAGAATTCAAGTTTAATACCTAACGGAGCTTTTATTTGGTTTCAATGCGGTCCATTCACTAGCAGAATCAAACAAAAAGACACCAGCCTCATTATCTTCTTCATCTGTATTTAAAGTATTTTAAGTCTTCCTTTTTTAAATATTCCTAGTTTATGTATTTAAATACATCTCTTATATATATATATATATATATATATATATATATATATATATATATATATATATATGTCCACAAAAATCTAAAATACAGTTTTTCAAATTCAAAATGTATTTAAAATACGTATTTCAAATACAAGTATTTAAATACTGCCCAACCCTGTTTATATATATGTTTAAATTTTTTCTTTGAGTAATGTTGAATTGAATCACCAAGAATTGCTTTCAAACGATTTTTTAGAAATTACGAATACAATGTGAATTCATTTTCTTTGCATTTCAGCATCGAAATTGAGGGAGAGGGATTGGTGAAAGTAAAAGTAGCGGCCCCCAAATTAACCGAGGCCCCCGCCTCTCATTCCACCATTGCTCCATCATAGCTGTTACAATATCTTTATAATCAAGTATCATGAAATCATACCATTCCAAATATGATCATAAATTATGATTCATAAGGCTTAGCCATTTATGCCATTATGAAGTAAGTACTCATAAGTGTACATAGTACCTAGAATCGTATGTATGTATAACCCTATCTATTTCTAGTCAAATGCTAGTAGGTAGTATAGCCTTGTAGGTAATAATGCTAGTAGGTAGTAACCCACAAGTTGGCATATTAGTGTGTTATTGGATACTATTGAAATTTGTACTTTTTCAGTTTAAACATATTATGACATTATAATATTTATGGAATAACACTTTTTTGCCTCTCTTCAAAATATTTCTTGAACTGAAAGCAAACTAAAGCAAGTACTAAACGATCGATTTGCATAAAACTGGCATCCTTGTCTAAGGCAACTTGTTCACTAGGGTGTCCCTTATTTTCCGACATACATTTTTGAAAGCTCTCCCTCCAAATGTGTTCAAATTGTCTTAAAACATGCCTATACAAAATTTTGTTGAGATCGCAACATTCTAACCTGTGCCGACTTGAGCGCGAACTCGCATGACGAACAAGTCCAGCGCTGAGTCAGGCCCGTGTGTAACAGTACACGACGTTTAATCGATCGTGTCACACGTATTTACAGGTCGCTAATCTAACATAATGTTATATGTTAGTGTCATATGCAGTGCCGGGGGACGTGTGTTTTTAATAGATAATATTAACTATTAATACAAAAGACCAAGTAACTGGAAACAATTTACCATCAAATAAACAAGTGTTTGAAATTTTATTTTATAACGTACGGGAAGTAAAATTACATTAATGCAAGTGCTAAACTTGTGGTTCGTGAATGCATGATATTTTGGGAGAAAGCAAGGATTCCGACAAGAGCTAATCAGCATTGTTCGTAAAAACTTATTAATTTGCATTCGGAGTGGAGAATGCAAATTAATAAGTTTTAACAAGAAAAAATGCAAATAAGTGTGAAGATATTTTTAAGCATTGTGAAGAGGAGATTAGAAATAACTCGGACAATTTATTAGATATTGCACTTGCGAATGCTTTACAAATGAATGGGTTGGAAGAAGACAGGGCGGTTTTACTTCGGCAGTGAGAGCCAGGACGTAAAAGCAATCTTGAAGGAGTAGATCAAAATCTCGCGGGTAAAGAAGAAGGGCGAAAAAAAGAACATTACAAGAAGAGAAAGGGAAAGAGAAACAACAGTGTGCAGCATTTTCATCTTCTGCTATACCTTCTTCGTCTGAAGATTCAGAAAATGAACTCCCAAGTTCAGATGAAATGAACATTCGTCAATTTTTCGGAGAGACTTAGTACATCAATACAGAATGCTGCAAGGCGTGGCATCAAAACTTTCATTACCCCTAAACTACTTTAGATAGATGCCAGCTGAGTGTAAAAGATTCTGTGTACATCCTTCAGGTGACAGCAGGGACTCTTGGTCACAATACTCCGAAGAACTCTCTATTAGTAAATATTTTCTTCGAATCAGACCAAAGAAGAGAAGAGAACGTTATAAAAAAATTAATTATGTTGGACTTCCATGAAAGTGAATTATATTAACCAACACTGAGAGGGGATTATCGTGAACTCTTAGAGCTCTCCCTAATGTTTTTGGGAGGACATTGTTTCTGGAAACAAAGATATATCCTGCCGGGGAGATGCATCCAGCTCGATGAATGGCAAAATCTATTTATTGTTTAAACATGTTTCTGTGAAGACCAAAACCTGAACTACACAGTCTAATTAAAAATTCTTAAAAAAGTATTTCTATGTTGATTATCACTGTTTATGTCAATCCGTGGCTTCAGTGTATAGTGCGGTTTTTCTAACTTTGCCCCTCAAAGCCTGTCTTCACGATGGAACATGTCATGGTATTTCGCGTCTTTCTCAGTCGCGCCGCTAGATGTCATGATTGCAACCTTATCAAGCAGTGTTTGCGATCCTGCGACATCTAGCGGCAGAACCGAGAAAGACGCGAAATGTCGTGTCATATTCCATCGTAGCCGTAGGGGCTTGAGGGACAGAGTTATAATAATCGCACTAAAGTTCATCTGTAAAAGCTCCTTATAAAGATATCTGCTTTTTAAAAGTTGTAAAATCATATGAAAGGATAGATTCCAAAATTTTAAAATCAGCTCGAAAGAAATTTACCCACCAGATGCGATATGTATTGGAAGAATTGTCTGTTCTATCATTCTTTGATTATGAAATAGACGTACGAATTCATATCAAATTGGCAAATTTGGCCAGGGAGAATCTACACATGGAAAAGAAATATTCTTTTTGTGGAGAAATGGATGGAGAATAATATGGTAAGCGCAATTGTATCCCGATGACCGTTCTATAATTACTAATTACTTAATATACAATAATTCAATTATCTTCATTTCAGGGAAAATAATAGCTGAATGTGTGTGTCAACTTGTGTCAATTTGTGTCAACTGTAAATTTAGGGTGCATATACAATATGCACCCTAAATTTACCCACATTAACTTGTTACTGATTTAACGCCCAATAGTTGGTAACACACGCACACTAAACTAAGCGTAACATTCTTCCTCTCTGAGGAACTCTCCTCCTTCTATCTACTGTCGACTCCGCGCCGTCATTTGTCACTATGAACAATGTCGAACTTTCCTTTAATAAAATAATATAAATATTGAGTTTTGCGGCATGTCCATGTGAAATGTCACAGTATACTATCGTTCTCCTTTTCTCTTGAATTTTATATTTGAGGAGAAAAAGGATCGAACATCGCGGGACCCCACGCTTAATTGGCAAATAATTGGATAAATGCGTAAATAATGTTCTTTGATGCCAGTACCGTATTTCTACTGTTTGCGATCAATGTAAAGGTATGAAGATCCATTCTAGGGTAATACCACAAATTCCATTATGAACAAAATTTTGGAAGTCAGATAATTTGCTAAGTAATAAACACTATCGAACGAACGAGTAAGAAAAGATAACACACTTTTCACATCCCTTCAACAAATCTATTTATTTAAATGAGAATAACCTTGCAAAAAAGAAAACTGATTGGGAAAAGGGCAATAAGAAAGTTTGCTAAGAAAGTTCAGCACATTATGTCTGTGGCTTGGCTGTTCTCCCCTACTCCGAAGCTCCCCTCCTTCCCAACTGCGTCTGTAATATTAATTTAACATTGCAGCTCTCCAAAGACCAGGTTTGGACTGTTCGCGCATAATTAAGTAGGATTATCTTGCATTTCGGGAGGTGTTTCAGGCTCACAGCCCTCCCCTAGCCACGCGTGGGAGGAGATGCCTGTTCTGCCAGGCGCTAATCCACTCTTCAGCCGCAATCGTATCCTGCATCGTAATCTGAATCGTCTACTTTCGCTCATTATTCTTCGTTTTCACTCTCGGTTTCACGAGAAGTCGCACTGTTCCGGTGAAATCGAATAACCTTTGTTCCTGTACGGTATTATATTTTCATTAAAATTATTTTGTATTTTTTCTAATGCCGAAATTAATGGTTGATTTCCATAGTAAAATCCTAGTGTTAGTTTTCGGTTTTGATTTTTAGAGTCCGCTTGAAAATAAAATCATTTCAAAATGTTTTCCAAGATATTTAAGATATTCGATTATTTTGAGGAAATCAATTTAAAAAAGAGAAAATATGATACGCAGAAACTTTTTATTTTATTTATTTAATTTACTATTTATGCAGAAACTTTGTTCGTATACTGATATGCATTTAAAGAAAAAATGTGCGAGAGAAGACATACCCTATTGCCTTTTATCATCATGCCTATAATCATCAATTAAAATGCCAAAGAAATTAATCTCTATATATTTGAAAATTAATTGATTGTAATGGTCACAATTATGGAAGAGAATTAGAGAGAAAACAGACTACCTAAATATGTTATGAATGTTATATTTTTCATCCTTGTAATTCTTGTCATGCGTAGTGAGTGTGTCGTATTTATTAACTTGGAGCGAATTTTGCATCTAAAGACAAACTAATTTTCAAAGCGTTCTGAGGGCCTTATCAACTGAAATGTCTAATAGTTTCATAGTTCTTTCTTCTGAAGTTGAAAACAAATTCACTGTGACCAGTGGCGCATTTTCTATGTTAAATAGCCTAGTTGCGCAGTCTAAAGACGACAATAGAGGAAGAAAAAGGTTTGCGAGCCGTCAATGATTAATAATTAATTTAATTTTTATTAATTTTGTTTCAATTCAAGGTTTTTCATAGAATGTGCGTATGGAGGAGAGTACAGAAACATCTGAAAGGTGCTTCTGGAAATGGTTCTGTGATGTTCTACTACGGCCGCCATTTATCACCGGAGATGTACTACGTCCTTTTTCAGCTCTGAATAAAATCGGTGTTTGGAAATAAATTAATAAAAAAGAACAAATTAAAAATGTTCCATCTATTCAGATTCAGAAGGATTTTTTCAGAAAGATGAGTGCTAATCGTTCATTGAGTTTACATATAATGAACTTTGTACCACACTCCAAGAATTTTGAGAAAACTACGAAAATGGTCGTAACTCTGGCCATTACTAATGATTTTGCCCTACAGGTTGCCCAGAAGAGAACGTCAATTTTACAGGAGGTCACAATATCGACCATTCGAAGCAATAAAGTTTGTATGAATTTGTGCCCTATTCCAAAGAGTTATCGTGATGAAACTACTGTGTGGTGCGCGTTGGGTCTATATTATTGTGAAAGATCTCAGAGAGAGTATTCACTGTCTGTAATGTGGGGGTTATTTTTTAAGTGACATAGGTAATAGTCAGACATAGTAATACTACAAAATATTCTCAAATTTTTCGCCGTCAATAATGTATTTCCCAACCTATCCACCAGTTACGCTCTTTCTTTAAGCTTGGATTTCTTGGTCAGTGTAGCTTCATCAGAGAACAGTAAGTGTGGAAGGAATTGACGATTAGTATGAAACTAGTGTCAAAATTCTGGACATATGGCATTGTTCGCCAAACAGTTCACCAACAACATATGTGCATATTCTTCTTTTGTGAAGAAGGGTGGTATATTCCTGCAATGTAATTTAAGCAATCATAACCACTGATATTTCACGGGGAACATCTTCTTCGTGTAACATCTGTGTATTCTTTCAAGAAATCAAAAGTCTCTACTGAAGCTACGTAGATCGGAAGTTCCTAGGTTCGAGTCCCGAGGATAACGAACAACGGGCCACGAACCGGTGTATCCTATATTATTTTCATCTAGAATTATACTTGACGTTATATGGCTTGAAGTTACATGGTCGGCGGGTGTTTGAAATAAAACCTCCAGAAACATTCTACAGCTTCGTTTTAAAACTAGTATACTACAAGTTTCATTATATCCATAAAAATGTATACTTTTTTACGAACCAGTAAATATACATTTATAGTTGCTCCTGGGGTTCTTGAAGTAAACAAATTTTTACAGCAAATATGAAAGTACTACAGACGGTCTTTGTCAGAAATATAAAGAACAACAGAAAACAATGAAGGGTTGCGACAAAACATATTTTATATCATAAACTATTACAGTGAAATGACAATACCAATAATAGATGAATTTATGACCGTTTAGATTTAACAAATTCAAGTGTTTGTGAACCTACACATTAATGGTAAAAGCACGAAGAGAAAGCTTGATAAAAGTTCACATTTTTATTTTTGAGCTACAATCGTCAACTAAATTGGACTGTTTAAAAAAAATGTGCGTTATTCAAACAACCGAAGTCACTTTGCGCGTTATTCAAATCAGAGATGGTAAACGGGGCCCGCGGGCCGATTGTGGCCTTCGACCTTGTTTTATACGGCCAGCAAAAGATTAAACTAACTGCTTTGTGTGCGTGCTGAACAGCACGCACTTTCTCACCATTAGTAATGTTTATGAAATAATATCTATACCATAATTTCTCTCCGTATTAACTCATCTCAGTCATCTTGTATTGTAAAACTCATTTGAAATCTTAGAACATTTGGTGGAAAAATTAAATAGTTTCAAGCAGTATATTTTTTTATTCAAAATTTTAAATGAAAAAGCGCTAGAGAGTAAAAATATATTTCGGCGTTGAATTCATTGTATAGCGTATGCAGTGTATTCACGAACATGTAGTAGTAACATATAATAGTTATTATTAAACACTATGATATTGTAATATTCTACAAATATTTAAAAGTATTAGTTTATATTACCGCGAACATAACAGCCGTCATCATCGCCTCTCAGTGCGGCATTACAGCACTGGGTTACAACAACCGACAATGAAAGCTCATCTATTCGTTTTCATATTTAACACAATTAAAGGACGCAATTTAAAATGAAATAACAGAAATATAATACAAACATAATAAATATTAATAAAATTAAATAAGAAATAATATACAAATTCTAACGTATGTAGCATCCTACTGCGTAATTTGGGAGTGGGCGACTGAAAGTTAGCAATCTTTATTTCAGATTTATTTAAAATGGGTTTTAAATAAATTCTAAAAGATTAATTTGTAAACATACAACAAAAGCTGCAATGTAAGAAACGAACTAAGAAATACGAAATAATGTACACACTCTAACATACGTAGCATCCACCTTATTCAAAATATCTCTGAAATTACGATCAGGAAGAGAAGGATTTTCAGAGCGGGCGGCTAATTTTGACGCCCAATTTCTCCACTAATACTAATATTTTAGAAAAATTCAACATGACCTTATTGGAAATATCAGTTTTGGAGAAAATCGGCTTAACGGTTTAGTCGCTAGCTATGCTCACAGACAGACAGACGGACGGACATACGTTTTGACGTCAATCGATTTTTGGGTGCCAAGAAGCCATAAAACATGGTTTCTGGCTGCACCACGTGTTAGAGGAATTTTTTCTTCTAAATTTAGCAACTGGATTTATCCACTATTTCGTCATCAGGGCCCTGTAATAAAAGTTTTTTTTGGCGACAATTCGCTGTCTTTTCGCGCAGCATTACATAATATAAATTTCCCTTCTTAAAAAGTTCCTTCTTAAGCGTGATAAAGTAAAAATATTAGGTTAATATTTTATTCTTATAAAAATATGCAGATTTTTCGTGTATCTAATTAGGAGGCCCAGGAAAGTAGGGCACATCTCGAAGCGACTGCGTAGCTCACTTAGCGCACCTCTTTTCAGTCAGGTAACACCCATCCTGTCAAACTGTCAGTGCTTTATTACTGTGTTTTGTTTATGAGTCAGTTTATTTCCCAATAACTAAAAAACGAAAATTGTCTTATGAAAACAGGGTGTTTCAACACAAATGGGAAACCGAATATCTTTTTGTAAATAACAAGGGGAATGAATCTCTGGGGTAGGTATGTTTGCTTGTACTCTCTGTTCACAAATAATAAAACCATACATGACATAATTGGGCCTTTAGACGGATTTGTAAGTCGACTGAACATTTTTAAATACACCCTCGAAAAACAATCTAATTCATTTCCCCTCATGCAAAGAAATCATGGAAGATAACTCAGACACTGATTTCAGCTTTTGCATTCCAGTTTTAAATATGCTTTTGGAGTCATTCTATGAACGATTTTTGGATTTCAATGAAATGCGACCACGTCTTTTTTGTAACAATCCAATGACTTATGATATTTCACAGCGGGCATATAGCATTCAGAACTCTGATTTTCAAAGAGACCAATTTTTTTGGGTCAAGATTAGGAACAGGTATTGCATTTTCGAGATTGATGCAAGAAGAAAAATATCCCAAAGCACGTGACTTCAGCAGAAAAATAGCTTGTATGGTTGGAAGCACTTACTTTTTGTGAGAGCACTTTTTCAACAATGAAGTTCATAAAATCAACACATTGGAGACAACCATCCTAATGATTTGCTGAAAATAGCGTATACTTCATTTCAAATTGACTTTGTTATGCTGATGAATGGTTGTGCAGGACCACAGTGTTCTCACTAACTATAACTAATTACGAAAAAGGTTCTTTAATTCTAGGCATAGAAAACGAATAGTAACAGAAGGTACGAAATCTGTTATTTGTTAGTTGTGTGGTTTTTATTTTGATATTGTGTCCTGATATCTTTTTGTTGGCATAGTGCTAATACTATTAACTTTGTTTTTTGTGTGAACAACATAATTAAAAATAAACTTATCTCAGATATTTCAGTAGACTTATTATTAGGCGCCCATCAAGATAATGGAACATCTGAGATAAAATCTGGACGGACCAACAATTACATATTTTGTCCAGTTTATGCCAAAGCTTATTAAAAATACACAAGGAACAGAAGCAACAGTGGTAACGAAAGATGTATCGGTCAAACACCAACTTAACTACTATGCCAACCATCTTCCTGGTGAATTTTGCGCCATCTTGACCGCCATGAAATTTATTAAAAGTATTAACCACTGAAAGTTCAGTTTATTCTCAAATTCTCTCTCTGCAATAAAAAGCATCAACAATAACGAAACTTTTAGTGAAATGATTATTATAATCCAAGAACTGTATCATGACATTACCACGTCAGGTAAAGAAGTAATATTGGTATGGGATATTAATCAAGATACAGAAATGCAGAGGGAAACTGACCGAGTAGTTCGTGGAAGTACAACTGATATCCCAAACACTGTACTGACAATTTCGAATACACTCCAAGATACAGTAAAATATATTGGAAAAATATTAGAAGAAAAATGGTTCTCCGTATGGACTACGCTTAAAAGAAGTGACCTTCATAAAAACTTAACCAATTTTCAAAGTCTTAAACATAATAAAAAAGCTTAACAGAAAGGAACAAGTGGCCATAAAGAGAACTGGAACGGGTCACTGTAATTCAAGCCATCTATATTTGATAGACGGATCCAATCCTCAATCATGTGACCGGTGCAATACGGCTTGGTCTCTGGCTCGGCTTGGTCTCTGTCCCACATAGTCAATCATTGCCCTATTTTCCAACACAACAGAGATATCTTCACGACACAAGTTTGGAATGTATACTTGAATATGAGAAGTATCAAGGAAGAATTATACAATTCTATAAGGAGAGTGGAATATTCAGCCAAATCTAAATTATGTTTCCATGAGCATGTTATCATCCTGTATACAATGTGTATAATCGTTTTTTATACTGAATCTGTAAAACATAAAAATGGTTCCTCATCTGAACAACACTTCAAAGAAATGTGGTTTATTCCACACTACATCACTTTCTGTGTAGTAGGATATTTCTGGCATACTGCCTTCCTCAGAGTGGTTGCTGATGTATATGTAACTAATATTTTATCAAGGGTTTTAACTTTGTTTTGCTCATTTTTTATGTGTATATTCGTATAATTGTATTGTCATTAATAATTGTATAATTGTATTGTATTTCCTTTTTTGCAATCTTGTAAACAACCTGTATTATTAAACCTTGTACTGAATCTGTAAACCTTCCATAAATCTTGTATGCATCACTGTTGTATCATGTATGTATCACTGTTGTAATGAATATTTTATGAGTCGCTAATGGCGTAGCTGTCGATGCGACGTTAAATAAACAAATATAACCTAAAATATAATTGTTATATTTATTATTATCATCCTTACTTCATTTGATTATTAAACATAACAATAAAATGTTTGTACTTATATATTTTGCATAGCTTTTACTTTATATATTTTGTTTGTTAATGTATGCGTATTTCCTTGAATTAATTTAAAACAGTGGCGGGAGCCTTAAGGGGTTCGTGCATTTAGTCCTTGTCCAGTGAGTGCGAAAGAGGATAGCGCGCGTCGTCTTGTGCGCATGCGCGCCAGAGCCAGCCGGTGTCTATTCTCTGGAAGGTTCTCCGCTCAGCCATGGGCTGTACTAATTTCCTCGCTCGTAAGAGGGGAAAAAGGAGTCGAAAACATTTAATTTTCTTTAACGATTCATTAAAATCAATATTGAAAACGAAGTTAGCCCAGGGAAAGTTCAATGTTGTTTTAATATTTTTACCATAAATGTCAAAATATTGTTTCGGTTATGCAGATTAGACATTATTTTGATATATTAATAAAATATTTAGCGATTTAACAGTATACGTGCAAGCAGGACTTCATCCACAACGAAGAAATCTCTAATGCCAAATCATGTCCTTATAGAACACATTTTACTATTCGTATTGTCTCTTTCGCTTGATACTCTTCTGAACTGATGTATACGTCATTATTCACGTTTTCCTCGTATTCAGCACAAATAATATCGTCAACTTCACCCCTAACCTATAAATTATCTCACAAAACACACTTCACAATCTTCTTCACACAAATCGTCTGGATTGTGAATATTCAGGGTTGGGCAAAATACTTGAAAAATGTATTTCAGATACAAAATACAAAATACTTTGCCGAAAGTATTTTAGATACTAAATACAAAATACTTTTATAGAAGTATTTTAGATACAAAATACAAAATAGTATTTTAAAATACTTTTGAAAATACAAAATACAATCAACGGTGTTTTACACATAATAACTTCTATTTTTTCTCTTTTAAACAATTCACGTTCAATAAAATTATTATTTAAAAATTTATTATTAAAAATATATAACATTCTTTATACAGAAATGTTGCAAATGAAATTTTCAACCCATTTCAGGTATCTGTATGGGTCATCCTTATACTGCGATTTTTGTAGGAAGAGCTCTCAAGATAACTCAAATCCCATCTTCGCGATGGAATATGTCACGGCATTTCGTATCATTCACAGTCGTTCCGCTAGATTTCGCACGATCGCGACCGTATGAAGCAGTGCTTGCGATCATGCGACTTCTACCGGCAAGACCGAGAAAAGACGCGAAATGCCGTGACATATTCCATCGCGAAGATGGGATTTGAGTTATCTTGAGAGCTCTTCCTAAAAAAATCGCAGTATAAATTACGTAACGCTAAAGGGGGAGGGAGGGGGTCTGAGGCAGCATTACCCTGCTTTACATAGAGATAGAAAAGTGCATTACAAGGGGGAGGGAGGGGACATGAAAATACTCGAAATTTGCGTTACGTAATTTCATTCAAGTCTGAAAGGCATCTTGTCCATGCTAAGTGTAAGAGCCGAAGGGATACTTGGAGTTTAAAGATCTCACAATGAGTTCTTGGGAGGTGATAGTTTGGGACAAATATTGCAGGTTATAGACAATTAACCGAGATGCCTTTCAGACTTAAAATATGAACTATATGATATATAAAATATATCTGATGAATACAGCGGATATTTACTTTCCCGTATACGTACGTATATACGGAGTAATATACGTAGTATTGGGGAAGTTATGTAATTCAGCGGGAAATCGATTTCAAGATTTCAACGGAAATACACGTTTTGGGGTCCCTTGATACCGAAAAAGTGTGTCTCTTCAAAACGTCCGTTGGTCCGTCCGTAGGTCCTTAAACAACACTAGCGCTTAACCATACGTGCGATTTCTTCTAAAATGGATATACCCCGGTCAATCTGCTTCCACTCGAGGCGCCGCGATTTTGGAAAAGTTTCTTCAAAATTTGGGGGTACTTTACATGAAGCCTCCCAGACATTTTCAAAATTTTCTCAGAAACGGCTCCAAATTTTTTTCTTTAAATTTCTTGTAAGGATAGAGTAAAATACACTTATAAAGGTGGCATAGATCTCATTTTCACGGTTAACTCCCGAATTTTCAAAAATGCAAAAGTTTGAATTTTGTTCGACGTCTTCCTACAACTACAAAATTGAAGATAGAGATTTTTCCTCCAAATCAAATTTGTTCTCCAAAGCGAGTTTTTTCATTAAGATCATTTTTTTGAAAATTGTAATAGTTTCCCGCAATATTGCGCGAAATATTTGCAATTTTGCAATTTTAAAAAAATTACAAAAACCAGATTTTCTCAAAAACGACGCCAATTTTTTCTTTAAACTTTTCGTATGGATATTGATAAATGTGCTCTACGAGGTGACATCAACGCCATATTGCTCTATTCTTTTCTTTTTTCAAAAATTTGCGAAAATGTATTTTTTTTACTCGTCTCTCGTTAATATTTATATTTGTGGGGATTTGTTCATATTATGATATTTACGAGTTAATGTGCTTTAAACAATGTCAAGTAAAGTTTCTCCAGAAGTCAACAGTTTTCTGTGAAAACTAGCTCAAACTTACGCATTTTCATAAACGCTCAAACGCCATTTTCTCAAAAATGGCTTCAATTTTTTTCTTCAAATTTTTCGAACGGATAGTGCAAATTGCACTCTTTAATATGACGTGAAGTTCATTTTGGTGTATTTTTTTTCTCAAAAATTACACAAATGTAATTTTTTTGAAAGATCTTTCACACCTTTAATATGCAAGTTACCAGCAACTTGTAAACACTATTTTATTTGTGAGTTAATGTGCTTCAAATTACTTTAAATGAAGTTTTTCGGAAACTCAAAAATTTTTTGTGAAAAAGATTGTGAAAATTTTCTGTGTTCAAATTTCGCATTTTTAGTAGCACTTAAACGTCTTTTTTTAACGGCTACAAATTTTTGAAATGAAATTGCCATTTAGGACGAGGTTTTACTGTTCTTTAACGTTTTAATATTAATATTTCCGTTCTAGCATTAGGAAACCGAAAAATTATGAAAATGTAAAAAAAAAGTACTTTGGGCGGTGACAGATGGCAGCTGGCACGAGTATGTGGCAATTCCAAAAAGCTAGCCAAGGCCGAAGGAAATAGAAAACTAATACGGGAAAGTCTGTGCCATTCTGTAGCACCACTAGTTAGGTTTTAAAATATGCATTTTAGGTGCCTAAAATAGGTTCTTTCAGCATCCGCTAGGCTTTTTAAATGGTAGAATAGGCACTAATAAAACTCGAAACTTACAAGAAAACTCACTTTTAGACATTTTATTGTATTTCTCAAAAGTAAGAACATAAATTAATATTACGTAAAATCAGTATTGAATATTTTGCGATAATACTATTTATGAACAAGTTTGTTTATAGTTAGAATTATTACTACCGTATTTTGCCTTACAATAAATTACTAATACAGTCTCCAAGTTTTCAAGAGAAAATGAATGTTTCTTATCGGTTAAGATCACTTTGCTTTCAGGGAAATTCAATCGCTTTATCTTGGAAACGGAGACAGCTTCTCCACAAAGTCAGGAAGTAGTGGCGTGGAGACATTTATCGCAAGATCCTTGTCCGGTATATTCATTTCTCGCTCTCTTACAGGCGACAAAATGAGGCAAGTGGATAAAAAGGTACAAGAGGACGAATGCAATTTGGGTTGTTAAAAGTGACTTAAAATTAATATCATCCTTGTCTGTTGTGCCAACACAGAAGAAAAAAGGGAAAAGAAGCCATTGACGAAATTAGGCAAATTAGTCTCATTTTAGGTTTTTAAACGGAAAATAGGCACAGATAGGCATTAATGTTGAAATAGGCTCTGTTAGGCGCTGTAAAATCGACGAGTTTTAGTAATAAATAGTAATAAACCTAAAATGTATATATAAAGCTTCATTTAGGACAAGGTCGCCAGGAAAAAAATAAATTTTTATCTAAATATACCATAACAAAATATCAGCTCTTAAAAACACCGCAAGCACAAGTTTTTAATCACTGTGGACAACCACTGGGCACAGGGCACACAAATGGACAGCACTCGTTCTGGCATGCGGAGCCTGCTCTCTGAGAAATTGAATCGGACCTCGCGATTATAGCCACGGTGTAAGAATATATCTTACACCGTGATTACAGCGCTCCTCCGGTTATCTCCGGTTGAACCGACGGAGAGCAAAAAACGTTATCGGACGAACCGGAGGCCCGGTTGCACCCGTCCACGTGGCAGGACCGTCTCCATTTACTGGCCCGATCAATGTTTCTGACGGATTAATAAAAAGTATTTTTGTATTTTGAAAATACAAAATACTATCAGAAAGTATTTTCGATACAAATACAAAATACATGTTTCAATATGTATTTTGGATACAAAATACAAATTACAAAAGTATCGAAAATACGTATTTTAAATACAAGTATTTTCGATACTGCCCAACTCTGTGAATATTTAATCACTTTTCAAAATCTTTAAGACTAATTCTTCGACATGTCCACACACTAACGTACAAATACTACAATATCACTTTATAAGAATGTTCACAATACCATCTCCCCTCTTCCGCTGATAACATAACCTCAAACCACGTTGTTAAATCCCGAACGTCCAATACCAACGGGGGTAAGGTAGTAGTAACCCCAGCTATAAATTTAAGCCGTGAAATGACTACAAGCAAAAAACAAGACGGGTTTTTCCAACAAGATAGTTTAGATAAATATGTAAAAAAAGAACTACACAAGATATCAGAAATGTAATAAAATTATAAGATGATAAAAATAACAAAATATGCGTTGGGTAGCGGAAGGGTTAACTTCACTCATGTCCTTGTTCCTGTTCTTTGGCTCGACGGCCCGCTGCGGGCCTTGGGCGATCAGCGGTGACCCAGCCATGGGATAAGGGGTTCGTGTGGTTAGCGCGACGGCTCTTATACTGGTCTTCATAAAATTTCGATGGGCTTTCTCATCGTCCCGTAGGAATAGATACTGGGACATTTTGTAAGTAAATCGCACTGGTATAATTTGGTTCGGCTGAGAATCAAACTCGAAGTTGCGCCGTGGAAAGCGGTACGCCAACCAACGAGCACGTTGCCACCGAGGGAGATAACTTCACTAATGCGCTCTACAATAATTAGAATTCATGTAATTCTTGAGGCAGTTCAACTCTTCGTTTTTCGCAGCAATGGCACAAGACTTGGGCATTTATTTTTTTGAAATGTGTGGGTTCGATAACTCCCCGTTCATAGAAGACGTAAATTTTTTCGTGAGCTTTTGTTTTTATTAAATCCTTTCGTCTGTATTGGATTTCTTTGCGCCGGCAGTGTCAACAATCATACATTTTCGTAAACGTCCCTGAACAGAATTGGCGGTAAGAGTGTGACTAACTTTCAGTTCTGTGTTCACTCCAGATATCAGAACTGTTGGTTGAAAGGGAAATACAAGTATCCTTGTAAAGGAGACTATAATGTATTTGACTGAGATTAAAAGTGGATTCATTCAAGAAAATTGTATTTCTAAGTGTTCAATAAATATATTATCTATTGAGAAAAACACAATTTTTACTTTCCCGTATACGTACGTATACACGGAGTGATATACTTAGTATATCAGGAAGGGAAAGTAGTAGTAGTTAGTATATAGGGAAAGTTATGTAATGCTGGGCGAAAAAATGGCCAATTTTCGGCGGAAAAAAATTAATTGCCGGGCCGTGAAAACGAATAAGTAGATAAAACCAGTTGCTAAATTAAGAAAAAAAAATCCCCTAACACGTGGTGTAGCCAGAAACCCTGTTTTCTAGGTCCTTGATACCGAAAACCCAATTGAAAGGAAAACGTCCGTCTGTCTGTCCGTCTGTCTGTCAACATTGCTAGCGCCTAAACCATACGTACGATTTCTTTCAAAATTGATATTCCGTGGACGATCTGATTCTAGTCAAAGCTTTGAGATTTTGAAAAAGATTCTTCAAAATTTGGGGGTACTGTATATAAAGCCCCCCGAGGATTTTCAAAATTTCTCAAAAACGGCTCCAATTTTTTTCTTTAAATTTCTTATATGAATGGAGTAAAATACACTTATTAACATGGCATACATCCGATTTTCACGGATAACTCTGAATTTTCGAAAATTGTGAAAGTTTGAATTTTTTTCGGCGTCTTTCTCCAGCTACAAAATTGAAGATAGAGATTTTTTCTTCAAATAAAATTTGTTCTGCATATTGAGTTCTTTCATAAATGTCATATAAATGTTTCTCAAAATTTTAGTAGTTTTCGAGCAATATTGCGTGCAATATGTGCAACATTAAAAAATTACAAAAACAAGATTTTCTCAAAAACGGCTCCAAATTTTTTCTTTAAACTTTTGGTATGGATAGTGGTAAATTTACTCTATCAGATAACATAAAAGCCATATTGTTCTATCGGTTGGTTTTTTCAAAAATTACAAAAATGTAAATGTTTTGACATGTCTCTCACGTCGTTAATATTTACATTATCGGCAATTTTTTCACATTATTATATTTACGAGTATATATGCTTTAAATAATGTCAAGTAAAGTTTCTCAGAAAACACTACCGTTTTCTGTGAAAAGTAGCTCGAATTTCGACATTTTCAGTAATGCTCAAACGCCATTTTCTCATATATGGCTGCAAAGTATTTCTTGAAACGTTTGTAACAGATAGTGATAATTACACTCTTTAATATGACGTAAAGTTTATTTTGAGTAATTTTTTTGTTTTTTCAAAAATTATATAAATGTAAATTTTTTGAAAGATCTCTCACATCTTTAATATGCACATTATTCGCAATTTGTAAAGATTATTATATTCGTGAGAGTAAGTGCTTCAAATAACTTCAAATAAAGTATTTTGAAAACTCAAACATTTTCTGTGAAAATGAGCTTCAAATTTCGCATTTTTAATAGTGCTAAAACGCCATTTTCTCTTAAATGGCACATAATTTTTAAAAGAAAATTGCCATTTACGGCTAGGTTTTTGTGTTCTTTAATATTCTAAAATTAATATTTTCGTTCTACCAATAGGAAACCGAAAAATTAAGAAAATGACAAAAAAAATGTACTTTTGGCGGTGATAGATCGTAGCTGGCAAGAAAGAGTATGGAGCAATTCCGAATAGCTAGCGAAGACCCAAGAAAATAGAAAACTAATATGGGAAAGTCTGTGCCATTCTGTAGCAGCACTAGTTTTCTTTCATGTATACTATACGTACGTATAGTGTAGGGAACGTTATGTGATGCTGCGCGAAAAAGCGGCGGATTTTTGGCAGAAGAACTCCCATTACAGGGCCTGGTAACGAAAAAGTGAATAAATCCAGTTGCTAAATTAAGGGGAAACAATCTCTCAACACGTGGTGCAGCCAGAATTACTGTTTTGTGGATCCTTGGTACCGAAAACCCAATGATACTCCCCGATCGATCTGGCTGATCTCGTGGCCCCTTGAATTTGAAACCGATATTTTAATTGTGGTGGGTACTTTACACGAAGGCCTCGGATATTTTCAAACTTTTTTTAAAAAAAGGTCCAATTTTTTTCTTTGAACTTCTTGTAAGAATAGAGTAAAATACATTTATTAAGGTGGCATGTGTCCGATTTTCACAGATAACTCTGAATTTTCGAAAATTGCGAAAGTTTTAATTTAATTTATTTATTTATTTGTCAAAAAACAGTAAAAACTGTATATGATGTGTGGAAAAAGAGCGCGCACATTTTCTTGAGAGCCAGAATAAAAAAAAAATATTGAGCGTCTTCCTCCAACTACAAAACAGCTGATTTTTCCTTCTTCATAGTGAGTTCTTCGTTTAAGGTCATGTACATTTTTTTGAACATTTTAGTAGTTTTCGCGCAATATTGCGTTCAATATGTGCAATTTAAAAAAATACAAAAACAAGATTTTCTCAAAAACAGCTACAAATATTTTCTTTAACCTTTCGGTAGGGATAGTGCTAAATGTACTCTATGAGATGACTTACACGCCATATTGCTCTATTCTTTTGTTTTTTCAAAATTGCAAGAATTTAATTTTTCTAACTTGCCTCTCACGTCGTTAATATTTACATTAGCGGGCATTTGTTGACATTATTATATTAATAAGTACATGTGCTTTAAATAATTTCAAGTAAAGTTTCTCGAGAACTCAACCATTTTCTCTGAAAACTAGCTCAAAATTCCAAATTTTCAGAAACACTCAAACGCCATTTTCTCATAAATGGCTCCAGATTTTGTCTTCAAATTTTTGGAAAGCTTAGTGCTAATTGCACTTTTTAATTTGACGTAAAGTTTATTTTGAGTTATTTTTTTGTTTTTTCAAAAATTACAAAAATGTATTTTTTTAAATATTTCTCACATCTTCAATAAGCACATTACCATCAATTGTAAACACTATTGTATTCGTGAGTGAATGTGCTTTGAATGACTTTAAATTAAATTTTTTGAAAACCCACACATTTTCTGTGAAAAGAGTTTCAAATTTCGCATTTTTAATAGCGCTTAAACGCCATTTTTTCAAAAACTGCTACACATTTTAAAAGAAATTTTGCAATTTTGTATTTGGAGGAAGACGCCGAATAAAATTCAAACTTTTGCAATTTTCGAAAATTCAGAGTTAACCGTGAAAATCGAATCTATGCCACCTTAATAAATGTATTTTGCTCTATTCTTACAAGATATATAAAGAAAAAAATTGCTGCCGTTTTCAAGAAAATTTTGAAAATGTCATATAAAATACCCCCTAATTTTGAAGAATGTTTTTCAAAATCGCGGCGCCGCAGGTTAAACCAGATCGACCGAGGAATATTCATTTTGGAAGAAATCGTACTTATGGTTTAGGTGCTAGTATTGTTCACAGACACCGGACAGATGGGCAGACGGACAGACGGACAGGCGGACGGACGGACATTTTGTTTTCAATTGGTTTTTTGGTATGAAGTACGCACAAATCGGGGATTCTGGCTACACTATGTGTTAGAGATTTTTTTTTCTTAATTTAGCAACTGGATTAATCCAGGTTTTCGTTATCACAGCCCGGCAATGAATTTTTCTCTGCCGAAAATTCGTCGTTTTATCGCACCATAAAAGAAAATTCGCCGCGCGGCATAACTTTCCCTGTACTACGTATATTATTCCGTAAATACGTATGAATACGGGAAAGTGAAAAGTTTGTGTCTTCATAATTGTAGGTGTAGGAAGGCGCCAAAACAATTTTGATTTTTTTCAATTTTCGAAAAATCAGGATTTTCTACCAACATGAGACCTGCACCATTCTCTTAAACGCCCTTCAGAATATCCAACAAGAAACTTTAATAAAAAACGATTGAGCCGTTTGTGAGAAAAAAATTGCTTAACAAAATTAAAAATTGCTTACATTTCACGCAAAATTATGGAAAAATACTCAACTTTTCGAAAAATTGTACATGACTTTATTTCAAAATCTATCTTTGCGAAATAGATTTTATCAAGGGAAAAAAACCCCAGCTTTAATATTTTAGTTGCAGGAAGACGCCGAAAAAAATTGTGAATATTTGCAATTTTCGAAAAATCATGGGTTTCAACCAACATGAGCCCTGCGCCATTCTCTTAAACATCCTTCAAACTGTCCAACAACAAACTTTAATCAAAGGCGATGGCTCCATTTTTTAACCTCACTGAAGTGGCGTTTCAGGAAATCATCAGCGAAGAAAAGCTCCTCGAACGTATTGATGAAGTAACGGAAGCGAAACTGCGTCCTGGAGCAAATTAAATGTCAAAATGCTAATGGAGTTCTAAAACTTCAACAAGTTTTGGTGGAAAGGGCATTCGAACGTGATCCGAACATGGAAATAACTTCGGCATTTAAAAGAGAAATAGAAGCAGCAACCCTTCCACATTTGGATATTAGAACGAGGAGAGTGATGAAACAACAAAATTACTAAATCTTATATTACTTCTGGTTTAGCCAGAATCCATGTTTTATGGCGCCTTGATACCGAAAAATCCATTGGCGGCAAAACGTCTGCCCGCCGGTCCGTCCGTCCGTCTGTCTGTGAACAACGCAAGCGACTAAATCGTGCAGTCGATTTTCTCCAAAACTGATATTCCCCAATCGATCTGACGGATGTCGCGGCCTCTTGAATTTGAAATGAATATTTTAATTTTAGGGGCATTTTACATGAAGCCCCTGGGGCATTTAAAAAAAAATGGCACAAACAATTTTAATTAAATTTTTTTGTTGGATAGTCTGAAGGACGTTTAAAAGAATGGCGCAGGTCTCATGTTGGTTGAAAACACTGATTTTTTCGAAAATTGAAAAAATTCAAAATTTTTTCGGCGTCTTCCTACAACTAAAATTATGAAGATACAATTTTTTTCTTAGTGAAATGTGTTCATGAAAAACAGATCTTCAAATAAGATCACGTTCAATTTTACGAAAATATGAGTATTTTTTTTAGTAATTTGGCGTCAAAAGTAATCGACCGCTCCCAGTTTGTTGCGCTTCCTGAGCGTAAAATGAATAGTGCTGATAAGTAGTTGGATTCATCGTAAGTTAGAATTTATGTGTCATCTCATATTTCTTTGTTCGTTTCTTTTTCGAGATTTTGTTATAAGTTTTAAAATTAATGGTTTAGAAATTATTAAATTGCGTCCTTTAATTGAGTTAAACGTGAACAAGAATCGATGATTTCGCTTTGCTTAATAAGTTTGGGGAATAAAAACTGATGCATGTAAAAACCGAGTAATTTTGATCTGTATAAAAATATTATATTTAATTAATTGTTTTATTTTTTCTATCTTTTCATTTTCTTGCTAGCGGTATAAACATTGCTAATTGGCCAAATGTGTAACCCACAGGAATTAGCGGTCATTGTTGCTTTTAACCTATTATTGTAACGCCGCACTGATGACAAAAGGCCACAATGACTGCTGCCATTTCTTACGCATTAATATAAACTAATAGTTTTATTTACGGCTAAAATACGCATCGTGCATTGTGATTTGCGTAAATTCGCATACTTTTCTCTCAATTGTGCTTGCAAATACATGCAAGAAAGTACGTGCTGTTTTATCCGCACTAGTTATTCATTGAATTTGTGTTGTTTATAAAGTATTCAATCGAGATATTGAATAACTATCGTTTATAAAGAAAAAATATTAAAAAATATTAAATATAAAAAATATTAAAATGTTTATTTCGTAAAAAAATGGTTAAATATTGTGGCCCTACCTCAATGTATAAGTATGGAAATATTGTTAATAGTATTCTGCAGAATAGCAGATGAAATATTACTGTGAATAGTAAATTCTTAATAAAAGCTATTTAGTGCAAAATTAATGGTGGAAGGGGGTTCGCTTTCTGGCCTTCAAATGAGAAAAGGAAAGGATCCCTGGCCCAGGTGTCGACATTCAATTAAGAGTTCGAGCTGGGTCACGACCTTGTTGCGGTTCAGTGTGCTCTTGTTAGAATATTAAATAATTTTCTTAAAAAAAAAAGTAATTTCGGCAATAGCGGACAAGTGACTCATTCATTTAATTCACGTATTACTTTTACTGTAATAATCTATTGTCATTTTGTAGCATATTATACTTTATTTCTTGCAAATAAAATGGGTTTTTAGACGTCCCTTTATGGACCACTGAACCAGCATTTAAAAAAATGTTATTACAAATGTTAAATGACTCTATTCTACAGCTATGCCGCGAGCCTTTAAGCTACCATTCTTTCTAAGTTTCAATTTTCATGTTTTTATATATTTGCTATTGGTTAACGTTCTGAGGGACCACGTAGAACGTCGTTCCCCTCACACTGGCCTCACGTATCGGCCCCTAACATTCACTCCAGAGGTCGCATTAAAGACTCAGAAAAGATATCGTTTAATACAGCCAGGAAAAACTTGCCGAGTGGAGAAACTCAAAAATCTAAAAGAATTTTAAAAAATGTAATAAAACAAAACAATCACGCTCCCCGTTTAACTTCCTCCTGGAGAAATGCAGTGTCGTCCACTGCGCCGCCACGCGCTCGGGGGGTGGTGCGCGGAGCGACCGATATTCGCGGCCTCCCCTCGCTGGACCAGTGGCAGCGTTCGCGCCGCCACCGCCGCCGCCGCCGCCTCCGCCGCCGCCACCGCCGCCGCCGCCGCCTCCGCCGCCGCCACCGCCGCCGCCGCCGCCGCCGCCGCCGCCGCCGCCACCGCCGCCACCGCCGCCACCGCCGCCGCCACCGCCGCCGCCGCCGCCCCCGCCGCCACCGCCGCCCTCGCCGCCACCGCCGCCGCCGCCGCCGCCGCCACCGCCGCCGCCGCCGCCCCCGCCGCCCCCGCCGCCACCCCCGCTACCGCCCGCCGCCGCCGCCGCCGCCACCGCCGCCGCCACCGCCGCCGCCACCCCCGCCACCGCCCGCCGCCACCGCGCGCCGCCACGGGCAAGCAGCAGCAGCCGCAGCAGCAGTAGTCCGCCGGTCGCTGCCGTCCTTGGAGGGAGCGCACTCCCGCCCCAGCCAGCGCCAGCGCCAGCGCCGCCGCCGAGGCCACCGGCCGCTCGCCCGCCCCAGTCGCCGGCTCGTCGCCGCTGCCGCCGCACGCACGCGCCCGCCCGCCCGCGCGCGAGCGCCGCCTCTGCGCATCGATCGAGCGCTCGCCACTCGCCGACGCCTCCTCCACAGCAGCGCGCGACTGGCATGGCGAGACGGCGGTAGGCCCCCTCCGAACACCCGGTTCACTACTCGGCGGCACCCCACATCCACCGCCGCCGACTCCACACGGCTGCACCCGTCCCGGCGCGAGCCAAACACACCTCGTCCCGCCCGAAAGCAATCCGCACAGACATGTCGTCGTCCCCGGGGGAAAAGACCAAGTACTCGCCCGTGAAGGAGGCGGCCGCCGGCGATGCGGCGAACGAGGTGCCCTGCGCCCCGCAGGACGACGCCATATGCCTCAAGGCGAAGATGAGCCTGCTCAACGGCATCACCGTCATCGTGGGCAGCATCATCGGCTCCGGCATCTTCGTGTCGCCCACCGGCGTGCTGCTGTACACCGGCTCCGTCAACGCCTCGCTCGTCGTCTGGGTGATCTCGGGCGTCTTTTCCATGGTGAGTCAAGCACCCGTGGCAAGCATGGAATTTGCGCCCCTGTCAGGATACTTCAGATTAGGGGTGCTGTTATTTGTTTTTAACGGTTATACTCTAAATAGAGCCCCCTGTGTTCGCCGCCCGTGGCACGTGCCATGTCTGCCATGCCATAGATACGCCACTGAGTACGAGCGCTGCCGCCCAAGCGCAGGTACGAAGCACGTGGCGTTCGCCCCGGGTTGGTGACGGGCACGGGGAAAGGTTTTGCGGTTGTTGACATCGCCGCGCGACTTTTTGGTACCGGTAAATGGGTTTACGGATGCTACGTAGATTGGGCTAGATGTCCCTTGAGGATTGTTTCATTCGACATAACGAGTAATGTTTGTCTATCTCGCGAAGTTCAGAAACTGTCTTGCGTCAGTATTTGTTAGAATATTCAACGTTTAACTTCTACTAATTATTATAAGTGTAGATATTGTCTTTGGATCAATACTATTGCATAATTCCAAAATAACAGTCTACACGTAGCTTTAGATCATTTCTAATGCAAGCTGCTAATAAATTACAAATTCCAGGTTCGGCGTCTTTCGCAATTTTTTTAGTGATAAACATCGTGTTGTGTAACTAATGCTGAAACTTATCCCAGAAGGAATAATTTAAAAAAAATAATTTTCTCTGTGAGATGTGAAGTAATGAGGGAAAATTGCTCGATAAAAAGAAACAATCTTGTATAAACCCTTGACATTATTTAAATTTCGTTAAATTCTGTGTAAGTATTTAATCTTGCAAACAATGAGTGTAAAATGTTTTTGGTTAAATTATATTTTGCATTTTGGTGTAATATAGCATTTAAAATTCCACCTTCCTGTAACATTTCTATTCTTTTGTCTTTTAAATTTTTTAAAGAAAAATTAAACTTTATTTACATAATCTACAAAAAAGTATTAGCCATTATTGAAGCCCGCAACGCGTTTCATGAAACCATCTATTAAAAAATAAGTTTGAATTAAGCATTAATTGGTTATTTTGGCACGATTTCAGTGGTATTTCAAGTTAATATGACATTGCACTGGCAACAAGTCAAAGAGGTTTGTAGATCGCAGTGCGGGTTCAGGCTGCAGTTGCCGGTGGACGTTGGTCGATAGTTTTGAGGTTATGTTAGTGCCGTGCGCGGTGCATGCTGAGCACGTGCCAGACGAAAGATGTTGCACGAGATGCAGATCTTCTAACTAATACAATTCATATCTTGCATGCCAACGTAAGATCATGCAATTACATATACTTAGGGTTAGAAGAGATTCCTTTGGAAAGGTAATAAAATTGTCGATTAATGTGTGGTATATTTATGAGAATATCTGTTAGATAGGGAAAAGATTCCCTATCTGTTAGAATGTATTTAATCCACATTGTTAAATGGAAGTAATCTTATTTACGTTCAGTCGATGTTCTGCTGTTCCCCTCCATCCCTGACTTTTTGTGTCTTGTTTATCTTCCCCCGCCGTGTCCATCTCTATCGAATCTCATTTTAAATTCTGACCTTGAAGTACTCGGGGGTGTAATTGGGTTTTTGGGGTTTTAGAAAATTTTGCATTCACATTGATGGATTTCCGCGCCATTTTTGAGGTATTGGCGAGAAATAGACTACTTGAAATCTGCTGTTGGGGATGGAAAGGAAGGATGAAATTCATATTTACGAAATCTCTTGTGGGCAAAAACTTTTCTCCTGTAGTGAAGGTCAAGTGAAAAAAGTCCATTAAGATAATAATAAAACTGTAGATTTCTTTCTTTACGTAATATAAAATAATTATATAAAGCAAGAATCCTAATTTATACGTTACAAAGTAATTTACCTTCAGTAAAATCCCCATCGAAATCAGTTTCGTGTTACCGAGATTAGGCCGAACAAACACACAAACATTTTAAAAACAAATAGTAAATGAAAAGAACGCTTTTAAGAAGATAGAAGATAGATTTTATGTAGAAATCTCAGGTACACTTCAATTTTACTTTATTTTGCAGCGACTAATTTGATATATGAAAACGTATTGTACTGTCAATTAGAAAATAAAAAAATCTATCAAAAATTCCAAAATTTGCAAAAAAATTAATAATAAAATTAAAACAGAAGTTGCCTCGTCTCAGTTCGTTTGTCGAGTGCGAGCGCCGTGGTCCCCGGTTCGATGTCGCAATTTCTGCCTCGCAGTCGAGCCACGCGGCGCGGCAATGCGGCAATACCGACCATTCCTCGGTGCACCCGTCCGCGAATGTTTCCCTCGAGACGGCAGCGCTCTCCGCGTCCACTAATGAAAGCGCAACCTAATTAGCGGCGGAGGGGGGGGGGCGGGGATTCCGGCGCCGCGTGGTCTCGAAGCCCCGAGCCGCCAGGGAGAGAGCCCCGGGAACTCCATGCCTCCCCCCCCCCCAACCTCCGGCCTTCAAATGTCACGCGGAACTAAGAAGTGTACGATTGAAATGTTGAGGGTAACATGGTGATAATCCTTATTTCACGCATCCAAAATAAACATTTTAGAATTTTACCAGCAAGCATTGTGATTCAGAAGCGCTTCCCAAGCATTTGCTTTGAGCAACAATATGTGCATACCAGCCCTATTAATTAGTATATATCTTACAGATGAATTGCATGAAACATGTTGGTACTCTTATTTTTCAGTATTTTTCATTTTTGTATTTGTCATCATCGACGTGGTCCTGACCATCACCGTCGTCATCATAGGCATCATTATCCGTATTATCACCGTCATTTTAATTATCATGAACTTCTGATCGACATCAACACTAAGGGCTAAACAATTTGACTTCTGTCCGTCTCCTTCAGAGAGATAATTAAAAATTATCATTTCATCGTTTCATTGTAACATAAACATCATTTTTTAGTTTTGTATATAAGACCTGTTTTGGTATACGGGAGTTCTCCTTTCCTATTCAGTTGTTCATGCCTATTTTCGAGATATTTTTGATTTTTTCTAAAACACTTATTCTGCATTGACGCTTATAGTTGTGTCGCAGCAATTGGAACTTCATAAAATAGTATTTCTGACGTTTATTTATTGAACATCAAAAACAGTTAAAGCGTGTGACGTAATAGGGGTCAAGTGCCATCTGTGCCCGGTTTCTTGAACTCAGGAATCTCTGTCCTAACTGGCTTATTGTTAGTTGAATTATCAATACAAGTTGCAATGAGCGTTTTTCGCTCGAATCGATATGAAAATATTCTCTCCCGATTAATAAAAGCTATTTTCAAAGGCAAGTCAGGTACAGATTTTGGCATTATTCCTTCTATGCTCGTCGTGTCGGAATCGACTTCCTGCCGCGAGAACATGGAGAACAATTATTTGAATAACTGCATCCCCCACTGAGCTCAAACGTGTATATTTATTACAGGCATATTTAATCTTTTAGAATTACACAGTTCAAGTGTGTGTGCGTGTGGGGGGGGGAAGGGTGCGTGTGCCCCAAAAGCTTTTGAGCTACAGTAGTGATTGCTTCCAAATTTGGCACAAATACTTTGAGCAGCCGAGAATGAAACTAGTAAGTGTTGCATAAAAAGGGTATCCCCATTTGTGTACAATGTGATTTAATGCAATCTGCACATCATTTACACTTGTACTGTAAAGTATTGCCTTACAGCGGTGCGGTGGAAGACCAGTCAGGGCGTTGCCGGAGCGGGCCGATCGGGAGTGGGACGGGGACGAGGCAGGGCGAGGTTGGGAGGGGCACGGCTGGGGTAGGGCGGTGTGGGGGGGTCTTGGTGATGAGAGTGTGGGCGAGGAGAAGCGGAATGGGAAAAGAGTGGCTGAACTGCAGGGCGGAGAGAGAGAGAGAGAGAGGGAGAGAAGCTTAGAAGGGGTATACATAAAATTACTCTCGTAGATAAAATTATTTAGTTTACCAGGCAAATAAATGAAGGTAGATAAATGCCCGAGAACGCCGGGTAACTTCCATTAGTTACCTACAGCGGTAAAGCCTGAGAAAAAGAGGAAATAACAGTACAGAAAAGCGTAAAATCGATTCTCTTGCCACGCATATTCTCTCACATTATCAAGAAAGTGATCGCCTTAATTGCTCTTAATCGATGAGTCAAAGCCACCCGCTTGCGATGGTTCCCAGCGCTTTGTAATCGGAACACGCGTCGAAGTTCATTCATATCACAATCTAAAGTGATAAAATGGAGCAGAGACACGCATGTGAAGTTACCAAACTATAAAGAACTTCGGTACTTTTCATGACTTTTTTGGAGAGTATTCTTGAACAGCGAAACAAAAAATATGTCCAGGATTTTTCTCGGGGAGAGTGCATAGAGGTATAATGCCCAGCGGAATTGACCCACAGTTTTATTTTTATGCTGAGTATAAAAGGTATTTTTATTTGTTGGCTAATAGTTAATATTTATATACACTAAAATAAAATTTTATTGAAATATTTAATGAATCGGTTAGTATGGAAAAAACTAATCTGCCCAAATTGTGTTTGCCACGCACTAACATGCTCAGATGCTAATACTTTTCCTATATACCGAGTATAGAAGAAGAAAAGTAAAGAAAAAATACTTTATTATTTTCAGAAATGTTCCATCGCGGTCCCAAGTTTTGAAAAGAAATCTAATTTTAAATAATTATGTAAATGTTGTATTTGTGTAACAGCAAAGTTTTTGAAACCGATTCCCGGTGGCCGACATCGCTAAAGCAGTAGTGTTGTAGCGATCTCGGACCCAAGGATCGCGGGTTCGTGTCCCGCCTCGGTCATGATTGTATTTGTGTTCGTCATTTCACCCCATATCATCACCATATCATGTTATCTTCAGTTACATAACGTTAAACATTGGTTAAACGTGGTCGCTAATGACCTAAATGTTAATGCGACCTTAAATATAACAAAAAAAGTTTTTTAAATTAAACTAAAGTTATACGTATAATACACTTGCAGAAATTATACTTGATTATATTTAAGTTATTCATAAGTAGTGGTAATTGCCTGTAGAACGATGAATTTGCTACTCTGATCTGCAACACTTTCACAGAAGAATTCATTGTACAAATTCTGAGATTCATTACCAATTTATTAACCGCAAAGGATCCTTGTGTACTTAGAAGATCCTTGAGTACTTAGTAACTGAGTGAGTATCAATTCCGATGGGTCAACTGCTAAGGTTTTAGTAGCATTAGTGTAAGGCACATTATATATTACGGAAGTTAGGGGCATTCCTCTCCGACTGAAATGTGAGATCCAGCACTGAGCTACACTTACGTTTTTTTTCTTCCTGCATATTTCTCCGTCAGCTTGGCACCATAGCTGGAAGAGCTCTTCAACTGGTTTCCGGCACGTGTGACAGTAGTGTATGTAGTAAGTAGGAGAGATCGAACTACTCCAGGCTTCTGTCGATATTTCTAATGAGCCTAGTCAACGGATTCTCGGTCTATGTAACCCGTTGGGTTTAGCTCAGTGACAGCATTGCCGCTGTTTCTGCAGAGGCTGAGCAGGAGGTCCTAAGGTTCAGGTTCCGACAGTAACGGATTTTCGGTACTAGGTAAATAGTGTGAAAATGCCAAATTTAGTCTCTGCATAGAAGAGAATCGCAGTGGCCGGCTTCTTTGATCAGAAGTTTTCCGTGTTTTCTCTGGTCAATGCCAGGTGAAAGTCGTAGCAGTAATCATTAAAAATTTATCATTTTTATAAATAATCGATTATTATTAGAAGCGCAACCAGGAATTTCTAGGGGGAGCTACATGTGTACTGCCCAGCCAACTTATGCGTTCTTGTAAATAATTTTTCATTTTTTGACAATTTAAAATGAACATACTATGGAACTTGGAAGGAACTTAAGTTGCACTAGCGTTAAAAAATATTAAAATATTATATTTCAAAACTATAAACTATAATAATATTACCGTTCAAAACATAGAAAGGTAAATATGACGTATTTACGGTACATATGGTTCGGTTGCTTTCTTATTATTTAAGTTTGCACTTTGATTAAATTGATACGGGATCGTTTTATTGGAAACTTCCCGCATTGCGTAGTTGCTGAGAATTATTTATCGTGTCTTAATGTTACAATACTCCTTATTATATGTACTTAACTATGTTATCTACACCACCAGTGTTCGCAATGTGTATTTCAATTTATCTTGGGTATTTCAACTGTCCAGCCGTAATCGTTCTCTTTCATTTTATCGGAGTTCTCTTAGCGACAGGGGGACCGGGAGCATAATGAAATGAGCAATCGGTCAATGTTTTACTTATTTAAAAGGCCCTAAACCAAAGCCAATGATTTGGCTGCTTAAATTGAAAGTAGACTGCTGCATTTACCTGATACATCGGTTCTATTTCAAAATGACACGTTTGGGATAGTGATCTAGTATTGCTAAAATATTTGCTGAATTGTGTTAACATTCCTCTGGAGGTGTGTGAAATATAAAATTGCGTCAAAATTGAGTTCTCCATGTCTTACTTTGCGAAGGAATAAGAGTTTTGTAAAGAAGTTATAGCAAGTCGAGATTTGCCTAGCAGTTTGAGAGTCTGAAAAATCGCGGTGCATTGTTCGCAGTGTGTATCAACGTGTTAATTAAAATAACAAATGAATTACGAATGAAAATGGGTGCGAAGGTATATCAGTGTAATATCGGTCGACAGCTTTGTGGTTAAGAAAGCCGCTGACAAGCAATTGTGTAGGAACGCATTTAAATATTTTATGTTCCCAGCGAGTAAACTACTCGTGGAAGGTTAAATGCTTGGAGATCTGACCGCCAAAGGAAGTGAGTAGCGATAATGTAATTTCCGGATTCGGAGTTCCGTTGTTTCCACAATTTACAAATTCGCTCAAATAATGATCTTGGGTCGAGTTGTAAATTTCTTTACAGATTTTTGAAGCAGAAAATCGAGGTGACAACTGTAATTTGTTTATTAGCACAAAAATAGCAATCTTAGAGTTCTAGGAAGTCACAGGTAGAAATCGATGGAGCATCTCACGTGATGTGTAACATTACATATGCAAAATTTTGTCTTAAAGGAACTGGGTTGATCGACATATTTTTATTTGTTTTTTTTTCGATCTGTGACGCCTTACCATAACGTAATAACAAACTTTCCACATTTTTAGATAAAATAATTGTACAATTGCCTTTGCAATTAACGATCTTCATATGGAGATCAGCGCTTGGAATAGAAGGATTGAACAAATCGTGGTGAGATTGTTAGGGTAGGTTATGGGCCCATGAAAGAAAACAATAAAACCTTCGATTTTTTGTTGGGGTCTGTGCGAATATTTGATTTCTTCTTAGGGTGAGTGAGAATTTCAAACGGGAGCGTCCCTTTTGCAAGAATACTCATTGTCAATATGGCGGTGCTCTGTGCACACAAGGCCAGAGGAACAGCTGAAAGTCGGAACTAGAAACACCAGTTTTGCGTACTTGCACGCTTTAGTGCGGATGCGTACAGAGTGCGCGTGCATACAGACACGTGTAGGCACCGTGACCGAATGTGTTAAAATGGAAATGGGAGAATCACTTTTAAAAGTAAGTGTGCAACTTGTCATCAACTGCTTTTTATGACAGTTATTTTCTCTTGAATAAATCCTTCCAGGGTGTCGACTTGAAGTTGTAGAGATTTCTCTGCGTATTTGCCAAATTCGCCATAGTCCAAGATGCAGAGAGTTCTGAAGTCATTCACAGTACTTACTCATAAAACTGTATTTTCGGATAATGCTTCTTTCAAATATTTTATTGTGAATAGTCATTTTTAAAACATTGTTCATTGTACATTGTTATTGTATATATTTCTATCGTCACATTCTGTTGGATGAAAACTGAGAAACGTGGATTTCTTTCTCCTAAATTATTAGGTCCGTGAAGTTAGCATAGTAAGCTTTTAAAAAATATTGAAATTAAACTCAAAATTTGTCGTTTTTTTGTTGGTAATTTGTTATGCAAAAAAAGTCCTTCATTTGACCCTGCTATGAAACACTCGGCTAATTTGACATCAAGTTATCATTGCAAACACAAGAAAACCAAGAAATTACCGAGATAAATAAACAATAATTATGTAAGATTTTATCGCTTTTCGTTGCTCAATAGTTCCTAAAAAAGAAATTTTGTTGCTTTTCAACTAATATCGGAAATGGAAAATTTCGCCATATTCATATCAGGAAAACCGACGATTACAAGAAAACCATGAATTTCAATGATAAATAAAAAGTAACTACGTACGTAGGAAATTGTCGCCTATTTGTTGCTAAATAATTCCCATAAAATACATTTTGTTGCTCTTGAAATAATATCAGAAATGCAATTTTCCGCATTTGCCATCAAGTTAGCACGACAGTCGCAAGAAAACCAAGAAATTACGGAGATAAATAAAAAAATAATTACATAGGAATTTGTCGCTTTTTTGTTGCTCAATAGTTTCCAAAAATGAAATTATGTTGCTCTTAGACTATATATTTCCTTCTCCATAGGGGAACTGTGGAGTGGTCATTACAAAAATTCAAAATGCAGCTCAATCTCAGCGCAGCTCAAACGCAGCTAGTAGAATGAATGATTATGTAATGGTTAATTAATATGGTAATTATGGTTAATTAATATGATTATGTAATGAAACAAGCATGAATGATGCGTCAATGAAAATAAAAAAATTAAAAGAAAGTTTTACCAATACAAGTATCGAAGCGAAACTTTACTTAGGGTTAAACGAACATTTTAATTTTTATTTTAGTTAGGTAGGCCAAAGTGCTAAGTTAGTAACTACAGTAATCCCTTGACATTTGCAAATTCGCTATTCCCGAGTTCCGAACATTGGCGATTAGAGAAATGCTACAGGTTTTAACATTCGTAACTTCGACATTCGCGAGTGCGGTGCGTCATTTGGTGGTACTACATTTTTTTGGAAAGTGAGCGTTTATCATTTCCTTTATCAGCGTCACCTGGAAAACGAACTTGGCAGACGTCGGAGCTCAAAGTATCACTTGCTGTAAAAATTTCGTAGTTGAAATGTCAATTCACATTTATAGAATAACAAAATTGTAAAATTATTCAATTCATTTGCGTCAAATTGGAGGTAAGGGTTTTGGCCACATGAAATGAATAGTCATTCAGGATCAGTGAAACTTTCATTACAATGGCCTCACTGAAGAAGAACTTCGGGAAACCATCAGTGAAGAAAATCTCCTCGAAGGTAACGAGGAAGTAACGAAAGCAAAACCGCATCTTGGAACAACTTAAATGTCAAAACTGTTAATGGCGTCCTAAAACGTTAACAAGCTCTGGTGGAACTGGCATTATAATGTGATACGAACATGGAAATAACTTCGAAATTTAAGAGAGGTTTAGAAGCAGTAACTCTTCCATATTTGGATATTAGAACAACTAGGAGGGTGATGAAAAAGAATCCTATATCCAATCACTTTCAACTTTGAAATAAGTTTCAAACATTGTTTTACTTCATTTTTGAATGTTAATTGTGAATTCTGTTTGTAGTAGCGCTTACTCAGTTCTACTGCAGTTGATTGTCAGATAGTTTTTCTTTCTTTTTCTATATCCAGAAACCTAACCCACCTTTCTTCATTAAAAGATAGACTCAACATTCGCGGATTTAACAACTGCGAGGTTTTTTGGGATCCTAACTCGCGAATGTTAAGGGATTACTGTATTAAATTAGATTTAAGCTAAAATTAAGTTAGTTTTAATTAATTTTAGTTAATAGAAAAAAACCCTCCCTCTGAGCTGCTTAAGCCGCAAGGTAGCAGCACACTGTTTGTCCATTACGACAAATATATTCCTGCCTCCTCAGGCGGCGGTGATGGTGTAGCGGTTAGCTGGACTGTTATACCCAAGTTGGCGGGTTAAAAACCCGATCGGAGCCGTGGATTGTTAAGGGCGAAAAATCCTTCGCACGCCTTCCTTCGGAGGGAAAGTAATGCCGGCTGTCCCATGTTAGTAGATTTGCTGTATGTAAAATTTCCTCAAGCTTAAATGAAGCTTAAAAATCGCCTGTGTTGTCGCCCAAAGAATACCTTCTTTCTCCGCCAGTTGGTGAAAGGAGCGTAGCGAAATTTGCGTGGTCAGACGGAAGAGCAGGTCTCATGGCCTGAGTCTCGCCACGTAAAATAAGGCAGTTCAATTCAATTCAATTCAATTCAGGGATACTGTGGAGGAGAAATAATAATTTAAAAAAAATCTCCGCTAACTGAAGTCCCCGTAGGAAAGCGAACACGGAAGCAACCTGGAAGCTTTGGCTGTTGTGTTGCGAGCGGAAAACGCTGCGTCGAGGGGAAGCGAGAGGGGTGCGGGGGGGTGTTGGGGGCGGGCAAAGGGCGGGCGGAGCGGAGCGGAGCGGAGCGCAAGGCCCTTTTGTCGGCGGGCGCGTCGCCGTCGCCGCCCCCAGTCGATCCCGTTACAAAGAGACTCTTTGACCTGGTCACGTTCGCGGCGCTGCGAACTCAAGTCGGACGACAGGAGTAGGAAAGCGTTCAACGAGTGTGGCTGTCTGCAGCGGCTAATGACGCGTCTGTCCCGTTGTTTGGACTATATTAAAAATTACAGTATAAATTTGTGTGGGTTTCAAGTAAAATTATGCGGCAATGATTCTTCTTGATGATTTTTCGTAAAATTTCCGAATTTTCTTCATATGCCCTTCCGCCTTTTATGAATCTCGGCCATCTACACCTAGAAACCGATAACTCGAGTATTAGACTGTCTAGATGTCGAGTATCAGACTGTCTAGATGTCGAGTATCAGATTGTCTAGATGTCGAGTATCAGATTGTCTAGATGTCGAGTATCAGATTGTCTAGATGTCGAGTATCAGACTGTCTAGATGTAGAGTATCAGACTGTCTAGATGTAGAGTATCAGACTGTCTAGATGTAGAGTATCAGACTGTCTAGATGTAGAGTATCAGACTGTCTAGATGTAGAGTATCAGACTGTCTAGATGTAGAGTATCAGACTGTCTAGATGTAGAGTATCAGACTGTCTAGATGTAGAGTATCAGACTGTCTAGATGTAGAGTATCAGACTGTCTAGATGTAGAGTATCAGACTGTCTAGATGTAGAGTATCAGACTGTCTAGATGTAGAGTATCAGACTGTCTAGATGTAGAGTATCAGACTGTCTAGATGTAGAGTATCAGACTGTCTAGATGTAGAGTATCAGACTGTCTAGATGTAGAGTATCAGACTGTCTAGATGTAGAGTATCAGACTGTCTAGATGTAGAGTATCAGACTGTCTAGATGTAGAGTATCAGACTGTCTAGATGTAGAGTATCAGACTGTCTAGATGTAGAGTATCAGACTGTCTAGATGTCTAGTATCAGACTGTCTAGATGTCTAGTATCAGACTGTCTAGATGTCTAGTATCAGACTGTCTAGATGTCTAGTATCAGACTGTCTAGATGTCTAGTATCAGACTGTCTAGATGTCTAGTATCAGACTGTCTAGATGTCTAGTATCAGACTGTCTAGATGTCTAGTATCAGACTGTCTAGATGTCTAGTATCAGACTGTCTAGATGTCTAGTATCAGACTGTCTAGATGTCTAGTATCAGACTGTCTAGATGTCTAGTATCAGACTGTCTAGATGTAGAGTATCAGACTGTCTAGATGTAGAGTATCAGACTGTCTAGATGTAGAGTATCAGACTGTCTAGATGTAGAGTATCAGACTGTCTAGATGTAGAGTATCAGACTGTCTAGATGTAGAGTATCAGACTGTCTAGATGTAGAGTATCAGACTGTCTAGATGTAGAGTATCAGACTGTCTAGATGTAGAGTATCAGACTGTCTAGATGTAGAGTATCAGACTGTCTAGATGTAGAGTATCAGACTGTCTAGATGTAGAGTATCAGACTGTCTAGATGTAGAGTATCAGACTGTCTAGATGTCTAGTATCAGACTGTCTAGATGTCTAGTATCAGACTGTCTAGATGTCTAGTATCAGACTGTCTAGATGTCTAGTATCAGACTGTCTAGATGTCTAGTATCAGACTGTCTAGATGTCTAGTATCAGACTGTCTAGATGTAGAGTATCAGACTGTCTAGATGTAGAGTATCAGACTGTCTAGATGTAGAGTATCAGACTGTCTAGATGTAGAGTATCAGACTGTCTAGATGTAGAGTATCAGACTGTCTAGATGTAGAGTATCAGACTGTCTAGATGTCTAGTATCAGACTGTCTAGATGTCTAGTATCAGACTGTCTAGATGTCTAGTATCAGACTGTCTAGATGTCTAGTATCAGACTGTCTAGATGTCTAGTATCAGACTGTCTAGATGTCTAGTATCAGACTGTCTAGATGTCTAGTATCAGACTGTCTAGATGTCTAGTATCAGACTGTCTAGATGTCTAGTATCAGACTGTCTAGATGTCTAGTATCAGACTGTCTAGATGTCTAGTATCAGACTGTCTAGATGTCGAGTATCAGACTGTCTAGATGTCGAGTATCAGACTGTCTAGATGTCGAGTATCAGACTGTCTAGATGTCGAGTATCAGACTGTCTAGATGTAGAGTATCAGACTGTCTAGATGTAGAGTATCAGACTGTCTAGATGTAGAGTATCAGACTGTCTAGATTCCCTACCACATCAGATATATCGAGATTTCGTTGTATGCTGAACTAATTGTGAAACGTCAAATCTGCATACTGATATATGAGAATAAAATGCTATATTCTCAGAGCATTAAAATTTCCGTCATGAGAGCGTTAGTTTCGAATGCTTTATTGTATAGTTTACGGTGCTGATACAGTAACTTGAAACTCCTCCATTGCGACTTGATGTTAAAAAATTTTCATTATTTGACTTCAGCATTTGCTAAAGATGAGTTTCCTATTGTCGAGGTCACGTGTGCAATAGATTCCTTTTATATATTTTTGTGCTAAGGAAAGCTGCCCGTTTTGTAAGACGCCACAACAACAAAAACTACGGTAGATGTGCGATAGAGCTTCACATATCTGAGGAGACGAGAATTTATTTTATGCAACAGGTGCAGATTGTGCCACTGCCTTGTGGCGTAAGGAGCTGGAAGGGAGTATTTTCTTAATAACTAACTAAAATTAACTTAATTTTAGCTAAATGTTTGGGCAGTTAAAATTCTTGCACTTTCGCAAGCCTAACGTATACATTTTTTTCTCTGAACATTAGGAAATTTTTTCTTTTCTGCTTGGGTTAATTTTCTTTTCTTTTTTTAGTACATTGATGCATCATTTATACTAATTTACATTATAAAATTACCCGAGATGCGTATCAAATGAATTTAAGCCGAATAATACAGAATTTTGAGTGTAAGCCATTATTAAGAAGGCCACTTGCAATTCGCAACATACGCTTATGTTACGCTTCGACAGATGCAAAACTAAAAATCGATTCTTCGATTCAACCCGGCTTTGGAACCTAAGAGGTCCATAAAGTTTGCATAGCAAAGTTTTCAAAATGTTTGTCGCCTTTCATTTGCTGCGTTTGCGAAAAATTGCCGTTTTTGGTAATATTTAAAGAACAGTAAAATTTAATTTTGGGGAACTATTGAGCAACAAAAAAGCGACAAATTTTTAGTGTAATTTCAATATTTTTTTTAAACTTGGCTATGCTAACTTTACTGTTCTCTTCCTAAGGGGAGGGGCCGAGTTATGTGTCATAGGCCATAATCTACGAAACGAGCTATTCCATTTTCGAAGATTCTATTACATTTTTGGAGGTTAATTCTTATGTACACCCTTACTTAGTAGCTCTGATGGTCACAAACGTGCAGAATGTCGAACGCTATGTAATATTTGATATTAATTCACCTTGTGATATTATGTGCAACTTAAAAGCATTGGATCGAAGTAAATATTTATGTCTGTTAACAAACGGAGGTACGGAGTCAGTACGTGTGTTGTAAAGCTCTGATCTGGACCCAGCTTTTTCAAGTTATATTCCTGCGTGAAGCTATTTGCGCATTTAAATAAATAATAAATAATAATAATAATAATAAATAAAAAATAAATAATAAATAAATAAAAAATAAATAAAAAATAAATAAGTACATAAATAAATAAATAAATGTTCTTATTGGTGGCGAGGTTCAGGCCATATAGCATGCTCTTCCGCCTGACCACTTTCAAAAATTTGTATTACAATTTATTTTATGATAAAAAGGAGATCATTCAATGAGAACATTTAAAATAATTATTAAGCGTGGAATATTCGGGCCCAAGTAAAGCTGCAATAGTGCGAGGGCGGGACCTGCTGTTCTGACTCATCTGCCGGCGCCCCTTGCGTGTATCGGATTGCAGGCGTTGTGTGACCCGCATATTAGCAGCCGATTTTCAAGTTCCCTCGATGCCCTCCTCCGCCTGCACTCAGCGCGGGGCCCCGTCCCGAGGGCTCCTCCGCTCGGCGCGTGGAATTCGCGCTCCGCGGAGGGGCGGCGCGGGGCGGGGCGGCGCGGGGCGGGGTGGGGCGCGGACAAAAGCGCGCCGCGAGGGGCCACGGGCAGCCCCAACGGACCGCGACTGCCCCACGCCCCCCTTGTTCTGTGGCTCCCTTCGCCCACCCTCCTTCCCCCTCTCTCTCGCTCGCACATAAATACCTCCCCGCGTACATCATCAGTTCGTCTCCCTTACCTCTCGCCGTAGACTAAGGAGGTATACATTTTTACTCTACGCTCTAGTCTTTTATCTTCCCTAACCTCTTCCCTTCCTCTCTTCTTTCTCATACTCATTTTCTCTCTCTCTCTCTCTCTCTCTCTCTCTCTCTGTCGCTCACATATAAATACAATAGAGTAAAGATGCAGATACCACAGAGTAAAGACATCCTTAGTGTATGTAAATACCTTCCCATGTACAATATCATTTCGTCTCCCTTACCTCTCGTCTTTCAAACTAACTCTTTATCTTCCCTAAGCTCTTGTCTCCCTCTCTTCCTTCTCACACTCCTCATTCTTCCTTTTTCTTCATCTCTTTCTCTCCCTGTCATTTCTCTCTCTCTTTTTGTCTTCCTCTCCCTACCTTCCTCCCTTTTTTCCCCCCTTCCGTCTCTCTCTTTCCCACACTCCATTTCCATATTTTTCACGTCTCGTAGGCTGTATTTTTCTTTCTTCCCTCCCTTCGTATCTGTGTCTTTGTTTCATTCTGTCTTTCACATTTTGTGTTTTCTTGATTCTACTTTGCTTGGTCTTTCTCTGTGTACTTTGTTTCGCATCTCTCCCCTCGGTGTGGTGTGTGGCTCGTCGCCCTTTGCAGTCGGCGCTCTGGTGCCGGCGGCGCAGGTATCCGCTGGGATCCTCAAACCTGATTTCGCTTCCCCTGAACGAGGGCTGTCAGGGTTTTCTGTTCCCTGTTCATTTACCTGGCCCGTGTCGTGCTCGCATTCCGGAGCAGGGAAAGGGCAACGTGTTCCACTTTAGAGGAATAAGGGGGCGGCGCTGCCGGCGTTCTGCGAACAAAGATTTCAATGCGTGATTTTCTGTATGTGTGAATTACAATGGTATCATAGTTAATCTAAAAAATATGACTAAAGGTATGTCTCCATCAAAATGAAACACAAAATCAAATAACATCAAACATAAAATATAGAATCATCTCGTTTTTCTGAGTTCTGTCCCTTTGACCCGAGAAATTATGTCGGGACCCCGTAATGACTCGTATTTTGTTTCGTCCCATTTTTCGCCATTGTGTGCCACGTGAAATGTATTAATTATATTTTTCTACTTCGCATCTCGCTAAGAAACAAAATAAGGACTTTCTGAAAACACTCCTCTACCCCGCACATCTTGTAATTCTGGGCACTTTTTAAAATGTTCACATCCTTACCTCCAAACAACAACTCTGAAGTAAAATTGTCTTTTGACTTATTTATGAAAACCGTGTAATACGGCGAAAAAGTTAATGTATTCAAAACGAAAGCTAACAAACTTGTGTACGACATATTCTGTCAATTACTCTATTCTTAGAATATTTTGAATTATTTGCTGATGAAAATGAAAAGTTAAAAAAAAAACACTTGACTCTCTCACGTATTTCGATAAACTTCGCTTTCAAGCACCTGAGCCCTCAGTTCTAGAGCAATATCCTAATAGTGGAAGTTGTAGAGAAGTAAATTAAAAAAGTTATTCTTTGTTATTTTATCCTTAAACGACCGAAGTTGACAGCCTCATCCAGCGTTTGGTTGGTTGGCAGGTGGGCGCGTACTGCTACGCGGAGCTGGGCTGCATGATCTCGAAGAGCGGCGCCGACTACGCGTACATCATGGAGACGTTCGGGCCCTTCATGGCGTTCATCCGCCTGTGGATCGAGTGCATGATCGTGCGGCCGTGCTCGCAGGCCATCGTGGCGCTCACCTTCTCGGTGTACGTGCTCAAGCCCTTCTTCCCCGAGTGCCTGCCGCCCGACACCTCCGTGCGTCTGCTCGCCGTCTGCTGCATCAGTGAGTACCTCCATTCATTCATTCGTTCATTCATTGAATCATTCATTCATTCATTGAATCATTCATTCATTCAATAATATTCATTCAATCAATAACTTAATCATTCATTTAATCATTCATTCAGTCACTCAAGCAATGTTGAAAGTGTAGGCTTCTGCGGCCGGAGTCAGTATAGTAGAGTCTCTATAATTCGAGTCTCGATTGTTCGAGTTTCCCATAAATCTCAGTTAAAACCGACTTACCAAAACATTAATTAAAATAAATAAATAAATTTAGGAGGAGGACCTAATTGATTTCACAACGCGTGTGAGTCACAACGAGGATTTTGCTGCGATAGAGGTTACCATGAGGTACGTAGATTAACAACCAGAGGCAATTAAATGATCACAGGTGTTGTCATTGCCAACAATGTTTGTTGAACATTGTTGGCAATGACAACACCTGTGATCATTTAATTTTAAATGCCAACGACATTTCACCACTAAACCAACAAACCAGAGGCAACTTCAGCCGACAATGTGATGTTCAGAAGATGACGTGAAAGAAACAATGTACTTAAACAAAAAACAATTGACAATTACTTTTAGATGTAAATAACTTACCTTCATAAATTAATGAAATAATATTATGCAAGTACATTTTTATGGAAGTATACATACTTTGAAATTTAAAAGTTGTATTTATATTTCTACTTTCATAAATTAATCGTTTTCGATAATTCGAGTTTTCTTTAATTCGAGTTAGTCCCGATCCCGTCCACCCCAAATTACCGAGCCTGTACTGTATCGACTGCGCTATCTGGGAGACGCCGCCTCCTAGTATTTCTCGGCTATTTCGCCCTGGGGAAGGTACAGATACCGGCCAAAACTTCGGTATCTGTGCGTAGAACGCGACGTCCCAGACAGCTAAGTAGATAAAATTAACGACGCTTTTTTTTTTTTTCGTGGCGAGGTGCAGGCAGGCCATCAGGCCTGTTTTTCCTTCTGACCACGCAAATTTCGCTTTGCTCCTTTCGCCATCTTCCAGAGAAAAAAATTACCACCAGGACGACGAAAAAAGGCGTTTTGAACTTGGCTCGAAGACTCCAGACTCCAGTCTTTAAAAAAAAAAAACCAATAAAGCAATTGCTTGCAGTCTGTCACTTAGTGTTGAAAGTACATGGCCCAGCCACAGTGGCGTGCATTCCATGGAATGAAGGGAATGAGCCATTACCCTACGCAAAGCACAGAAAAATCCTTTCTATATTTAAAACATTCGTTGCTTATGGCCACAGTAAAACTATTTACTCAACTCAGATTCTGAGCTAAGTACTAGTGGTTGAACCGCCATAATCAAGGTTTTCAAAACGGTGTGTAAATTCGTCTCGTGACGTCAGCGAAGCTTCGTTCTTCGAAGATGCAGGCGTTCGACTTCGTCATACCTCGTGAAAAGTCGGGTCAGCCCGTGAGTGCGCGAAGAGAATGAATATTAGAATTCATTCCGTTGTGATCGACTGAGAATTTCAAGTTCGAAATAATTTTTTATTTTGGCTTTTTGAGAGTGTTTTGTGTACGTGCTAACTACATTATAATACAATGAAAGTATAAAGCACGTAATAATATCGAGAACGTTTAAATTAAGTTAAAGAAAGTATTTTAAACAAACTACTTCTTTGCGTACCGTTCTGCAGTTCTCCTTTGCTGAAAGGGAATGCATCGGTGAAATCATTCCGAGCAGTAGTCATGGCATCTAGCGAGGAAAGTAGGAACAACCCGCGTTGACAAGCAGAGCCGCTCGACACGGGCGGTGCAACACCCACAGATTGCGATAATCTCAATTTCCGGTGATACATTTGAAGTAGGCACGATCAACTTTCAGAAGAATAAAACATTACAGATATTTCGAGGAATCACCACACATAAGAATTGCAGACGGAAGTTTGGATCGTATTCGCCCTTGGTCTATTATGAGATAAATTCTACCAGGAATGTCGCGAGAGTTGATACCAAAAATAATGCAATATTTGCATTCAGAGCAGAAACAAGAAACACAAGATTCAAGAAAGAGAACTAACAGGACGTGAAATTTGTCGGAGGAATTTAAACCGCAGAGCATCCAGCGAATGTGAAAAGTGTAAGAAAACAGTAGAACGGACATCGCATTCATTGTTTGTATAGATCGTGAAAAACATTATTACTGATCTCTATAGATGCATTTTCAAATTAACATTCACCATATATTAAAGTTTACGCACTTATTTTTCATTTGATGAAAGAAAAATGTATGTTTTAATGCATTGATGGATTTTATAAATTTGTTGATAATTATAAATAACTAAGGACTTTATAAATAAGGTTAAGGTGTCTCATAAATACCGAATTATATTTGTTTATAATGTTAGAAGGCATTTAGCCAACGAAAGTTTCCCTGGGGTCTGTTTCCTCCCGGGCGACCAGTTACGTTCGTATGCAAGACGTCCGGGTTAGTATTCACATTTTGTGAAAATTCATATCATCTTTAACTGTTTTAGGATTTTATACCTTGAACTTCAAAAGTGCTTCCCCTACTAAAATTATCACCGCACGCCTCTGCCCAGTCATATGCTCTTTTAAATGTTTCTTAGAATAAAAGAGATGAAAGTAGGTATATTTATTTATCAAAAAGTCAGATATACTGTCTAGTCCGAAATCAGGAAGGGAGAATAAACAGAAAAGTAAGAAAAATACTTACAAAACAAGATATAAATAGCAAAAGTACCATATTCGAGGTGTAGATTCTGTTAATATCTCTGAGTCGGTAACTAATATGCAGACCCATGTCACTGGAGCCAAGAATGCCTTTATAAAATGTTTGTTTCTTTCGAGAGAAGAATAAAATTAATAAAATAAATGTTTGAAGAAAGTTTAATGCCATGCCATACCACACGCCATGCCTTGAAAGAGAAGACAGATACATTGACATTTTGAAGCTGAAGCTCAGCTTATCAATTGAGTTGTACCTTCTCTGAATTATAATATCCTCCATTCGATTCACATTATACGTGAATTTCATATTTTGAAGAGAGCAATAATGTGAAGAGAATTATTAGAATAAATATTTCAGCTAGGCTGCAGAATGCAGCCCTAGCTGGGTAAGGCTTCAAATGGACCATGCACTGTTCTTGTCAATTCCTTATCTCTTACAGCTTTACTTCCTTAACGGAACGGCAGTTTCCTTAGATTCATGTTGTTATTGAGGCGACCAATCTCTATGGTATTGTTAGCAGCCGTAAGAACACTTGGACGTAAGAACACATCGTCGTGAATTCAGAATGCCTTGTACGCCAATAAAAAAGAACTGAAGGTGGTTTCCGTTACTCTTCTTTAGGGACTGATGACGTCACATGAATCGCAACAATTTTGTAGTTGTCTCTTAGTTTGGGACTTCAAATCTAACAGATATTGCAAATTTCTTCAGCTAATAGATATCCGTTGTATTTGCATTCTGCGTGTACATGAACTTGCACCAGGTTTTTATTACTTTTTTGTATCACTAATATCGTATTTCCATACCCAGGATAGTGAATATAATATTCAAAACAATACCTTATCCAGGAGCAACCATTCAATTTTTGTACGACTATAAGTACAGTTTATCATTGTGAAATCACTTATTATGAAGTGACAGATAACTTATTTTCATGATCGGAACTGATGGTGTTTGGTGGTTTTAGCTTGAGATCAAGCAACCACTCTATAAAATGGCCCCCAGGTTTCTATTATAGAATAACAATAGGTCGATGTCGTCTTTACCGGAGTTTTTCATTTATTGGATGCCGATTTTCGATGGCTTGGTCTCCAGCGTCAGATTAACCACGTGGTATGAACGACTTTGATTACATCTCCAGATACATCATACATTTCTACTATCTATGCGTGTAGTATGCTTACATCGGATGCTGAGAATGATGTAATCATGTGTTCACGTCAACATATTGGGACAGGGCTAAAACACCAGAACTCTGTAAGAGCACAATTGCTTGCTAAACGTGATAATTTTCAGTAATTTTCGAAATTACGTATTCATTCTACTGAAGATAAGTTCATCATATTAGTGCCTTCGAATTCGTTGAATGGCCGTTCCGTTTATTGTGATCAGTGATCAGTGACCCCCGTGAAGCTTTTCTGAAGCAAACCATAAGCTCCATCTCATTGGATTTACTTTAATTGAAGTGCATAGAATTAGTATCATTATTATTTATCATGTTTACGGTGCGAGAAACTGAACATTATCTCCCTGTTCTGGTACAGTGAGGGGATTGCTGATTACTTAACTAAGAATTACTTACATCTTGAAATGGCAGTTGATCACGTTCTTAAAAACTGAAATCTAAGAAACCCAACGTAATTTTTTATTGTTTCTTTACTAAAGATTGCGATACTAAGCAGTTGTAGTGTGCATTACTACGAGTAAGTCAAATACTACTCAAATGTACAAAATTACAGACGCCATTAACACTCAAAAAGTAAAACTACGTGGCCAATTTGTGATCGAGGATACCAATTCACGCACGTTTTGCTTGTGGGACGGACTTAGAGCTTACTGAACAGTCTCCGATCGACGAACGTGCGTGTAAGCAGCCAAGAAACGTCCTTCATTGATAATCCGGTTTTAGCAGTCATTTTTATCTTGACCTAATGCCATTAATGTTTGTTTTTGTTTTACCCAGGTTTCGAAACATAACAGCTGATATACCCAAGTTGATAAAGAGTAGTGAAATATTGGGGTTCACGTGAAATATTAATAGATAAATACTGATTCACGAAGGACTCAATTATGCCAGTGAGAACAGAAATACAAGACGAAATTTTGAAATGCGGCGAATATACGTTAGTTGATCAAGCAGTTATTTTTCAGAATTCAGAGATTTTGTCTCAATTTACCTGCTCCGCAATATAGTTTTTTATACGATTTGTTTAAAGTTTTAGCGTCATTATTGTGAGTATGTGTTGTTGTTTGTAAGAAGGTCGTGCAAAAATACAATATTACGCTCATAGAGCATGGCTTTCGAATTTCCAAAATGTAGCTTCGTAGGAAAATAAAATTGGACATTCTAAATAGCTAGAATACCCAGAAGAGCCCAACCTCCAAAAACGTGTAATTCAAATGCCCAAAAGATCTCGCTTGTTAAAAAAAAGCAGTCGCAGAAACCGCCATTTTTAAGCCATTCTTAGAGTGCAAAAAGCTTTACAAAGGATCCTAACCTACAACTTACAATGACCGTAATGGAACCCATCTACTAACGTCTCTTACAGCACTTCCAAAAATGTGATAGAACCCCACCAAAAGGTTTCATTTTATGGATTAAGTCGTTGGAGACTTTCGAACATAACTCTTGATTCTTTGTAGAGACGAAAACTTGCGTTATAAAGTTGCTTTGGTGTGTTGACGAATAACTTGTGTTGCGGGTTGCTTTGTACTTCCTGTTTCCCGCGTATCATGAACCGCTAATTTCTATTGTTTTCATCTTAAATATGTTTAATGCTAGCTTGCTTACATATCCAGCAGCAGTACACTTACGGGGTTTTCTTCTGATGTACGGTACAAAACCAAAAATATTTTCCTTTAAAATTGAATGCAAAGGGATGATTTAGTAAAGCAATTTTGGCACCTTCCAATTCCGATTTTGTTTCCAATTATTTAATAATACTTGGAAAGAAAGCGAAATCAAATATTACATTTGTTAAAAAATAATCAATAAATCACATTACCATAATTTAATTTTCCAGTGTCGGAAATAATTATTAAAATAATAAAAAATACATTTATTGTTTCCTATGTGCGTAGGGTTACGTTGAATAAATTTGCTAATAAATTATGTCCTACCTATTACTGACCATAAAAAAGACCATTCTATATTTTCAATGTATTTCCCTCAGAAATTCCACGTATTGAATATTTCCTTTCTAAAATATCACTGACACATTTTTAATGTAAAGGAAAAATGAACATGTCTGTGAAATTTAAAATCAATCAGGTATATTGGTTTTCCTGCTAACCTATAACTTTACGTAGAGGGGACTCGTTTCATCGAGCTACACCTATCCAGTAACGAACGGAGATGAGCAGTGCGCAGTGCAGCACGGCCTGCCGGGCGTCGGTTCATCCGTGGGGGGCAGTGGCCGGGGAGAGGATAGGATGGGGCGGGGAGGAGGAGGGGCGGGGCGTGTCCAGCGGCGATAACGCGCGACCCCGCGCAGGGGAAGGGCGCGGGCGCAGGTCAAGGGCGCGGGCGCGCATGCGTGCGTCAGAGGCTGCGGGGCGAATGCAAACGCATCAGCTAACGCGGTCGCAGTGACGAAAGTTCCACGAGACACGCCCGCCTCCCCGTTCTCCCCCGCTCTGTCGTCGGCCCCCCGCTCTGTCGTCGGCCCTCGCTCTGTCGTCGGCCCCCGCTCTGTCGTCGGCCCCCGCTCTGTCGTCGGCCCCCGCTCTGTCGTCGGCCCCCGCTCTGTCGTCGGCCCCCGCTCTGTCGTCGGCCCCCGCTCTGTCGTCGGCCCCCGCTCTGTCGTCGGCCCCCGCTCTGTCGTCGGCCCCCGCTCTGTCGTCGGCCCCCGCTCTGTCGTCGGCCCCCGCTCTGTCGTCGGCCCTCGCTCTGTCGTCGGCCCTCGCTCTGTCGTCGGCCCCCGCTCTGTCGTCGGCCCCCGCTCTGTCGTCGGCCCCCGCTCTGTCGTCGGCCCCCGCTCTGTCGTCGGCCCCCGCTCTGTCGTCGGCCCCCGCTCTGTCGTCGGCCCCCGCTCTGTCGTCGGCCCCCGCTCTGTCGTCGGCCCCCGCTCTGTCGTCGGCCCCCGCTCTGTCGTCGGCCCCCGCTCTGTCGTCGGCCCCCGCTCTGTCGTCGGACCCCGCTCTGTCGTCGGACCCCGCTCTGTCGTCGGACCCCGCTCTGTCGTCGGCCCCCGCTCTGTCGTCGGCCCCCGCTCTGTCGTCGGACCCCGCTCTGTCGTCGGACCCCGCTCTGTCGTCGGACCCCGCTCTGTCGTCGGACCCCGCTCTGTCGTCGGACCCCTGTCCGTCGTCGGGCCCCCTGTCGTCGGCCCTCGCTCCGTCGTCGGGCCCCGCCTGTCCGTCGTCGGGCCCCGCCAGTCCGTCGTCGGCCCCCTGTCCGTCGTCGGGCCCCCAGTCGTCGGCCCTCGCTCCGTCGTCGGCCCCCGCCTGTCCGTCGTCGGGCCCTGCTCCGCTTCTGCCCTGCCTTGTCTGTGCTCTCTTCATCCTGGAGGACCCGCCCCACCCCATCCCGCACTCCTTGTCATTCCTCGTTGTCCCGCGCTTCTCGGCCTTGCCCCTGTCCGCTCTTTCTCAGCTGTTCCATGCACTCATACCATTGAGTAAAGATGTATTTAGAGTATGCTCATACACCCCGCCCTACCTCGCACCACCCGACAGCTGATAGGCCGGCCCAGCGGGTATTTCCGCGTGGTCGCATTGGAGTCGTCGCGGGTCGCTGGGCAATGTCCAGAGATTAGCTTGTGATAGATATGTCCAGGCGTCGGTTTCTAACAATTATAATTCTCACATTCCCAATTCAGTTTCTTTTATTTTTCATAATCCCTAAGTACTACCTACATTTAACGACAGAGTAACTCGGTGTCTAGCAAATTCTTTATTTAACAACTCTGCTTTTGCCTCGTACTTTTGCCTTAGCTCAACAATCCCTTTTCAAAATCCTAAACATACCGAAGAAAGAGCCTAAATTGAATATTCTATAAACTTTAGAAATCACAAATTTGTTAAATAATCCTTCTAAAATTTGCTTAAACGCATAAACAAATGTAAAAAATAGCTTCATTCTGTATCCCTTCACCTTCTCTCCATCCTCCAACACCAACTCCTTATTTCGCGCTGTTGATTTTAGACGTAATTCAAATTTTTGTATTTATTAACTAGTTTAAATTGTATAGATGTCACTGCATCTACCGATTAAGGGGGAATTCTTCCTGAAACTATCTTGGCCATGTTTTTACAATATACTAAATAAAATCGTTATCATATTGTAGTCAAGATTAATTCACTTGTCCACCTTCATTATGAATCGATACCACTAGATACCGATTGAAACTACGAGGTTCTTACAGAGTTAAAACTTCCTACTCGCCGCAGAAACACAGCTAGTGCTTGCGATAGCTATCGAGTGTTACGCACGGCGATACTTCATTTTACTCTCGCTATCGCGAGGCGAAACGAGCCAATAGGAGAACCGAAGTCGGAAAGCATGTTGGCTTTAAACATTTCTTGGAATTGAAGTGTTCATTAGCGGATTGATGAGGTGGAATTGTTTGGACTTGCTCTTATCGCGAACTTAAACGCGAAGTGTAGGATGACCCATAGTGAATGGACTTCCAGGCTCTGCACAATCACCGTTAGCTCTTCAAACACGTTATAGCATCCATAATGAACTCGGTTGATGCTTACTTGGTGGATTAGATAATAAAACAATTGATGAATCTAGTATAGAAAACGAGAGGATTTTAACTTGCAGCGATTCTATTTAAGGAAGATCGAAAATTAATTGAAGAATGAAAAAGATTTTAAACATGATACAGATGATCCTTAGTACCAGCTCGCCACGATTCAATACGACGTTTCAGTTTATTGTGATCATTTTTTGTCAGCATGTCACCAAATTTGTGCCTGTATATTGGTCTAATAAAACGAGTAATGAATATACATTTTCAAAATTATTTGTTCAAACTACCAGTGTTTCACATTTTTTTGAGTCTTGTTGTTTATCTTCGATTCATCGTTTAAACTATCCTACTTTCATTTTCGCAACTTGGGCAATTTTACTTATGTAACTCGAGCGGGACATGCGTATGTTTGAAGAAACCATCGATTCATTTTAGCGCAGACAATAATCCAGTCTTCAATAAATTCTCGTGCAGTAGGTTTCTGAAGATGGTGTACGACAACACAAGGCTACTGTAAAATTGATTGAACACACTAAAGTTGTATCAAATTATTGCCATACATTCTGTTATAATCAACTTAATGTAATACAAACGTCTCATAAATTGAGAAAAAATGAAATGGAATTGAACTAGTTTTCCTCGTCGTTGGAAAGATGGTGTGCTGTGTGATTATGTCACTAGTTGTAAAGTCTTATTCACTGGACGACATAGTTTGTGAACCGATGAGCGGCTCTCCTTTAAATGCAATATATATTGAAAATTGTCCAAATTCTACAGAAAGAATAAAAACAATATCCGTTGAATTTTGTCAATTTTCAGTATTTTAAATCAATATAACAGACAAATCGTGACATAATTCCTTTCAAGGTATCTTTGAGCGCGCGTCGTAATACAAAACATTCGAAGTGAGGAAGCAGTCGCACATTAAGAATAGTGCATTGATTTAATGACCTTTTCGTAATCCGTAATGTAGTAGAATAGTTAGTTAACAGGGTCCAAGTCCAAAAAATAAAAATGTAGAGGAAAAACAACAAACTTGTTTTTCTCTACCAAGTTTTGAAACTGTCTATTGCTTTCAAAATAAAACTGTTTACCAATTCCTATTTCTGAACAGCATACTTAAAAATCTAATAAAAAGTAACTGTCTTAGAAGTAGTTAAAAACAGTATACATCTGTTCTTTCAACAAATATCGTATTTCTTTGGGGTAATGAATTTGTGTTTTTAAACAAAAACCACTCATGTTTAAAAATATGATTTTATTGAAACACATTTTATGTAAGAAATATGGATGGAATTTTACCGCTTTTGTTGTCACGTTTGAAAGAAATCTTTCTAAGCGTCGTCAACATACGGAATTACTTTCATTATAACATTAGATTCTTTACACTTACTCTTGCTCCTCGATAGGCAATTTCATTTGTTATTTGAACGGACATAAGATGTCACTCCATTGATAAATTGCAAAGCGTAACGATTCCTGGAGACATTTGGTCATAAATAAAATGACACTACTTCTACCTATGCTATTGTACCCCCGCCCCGCCCTGCTCCGCCATTCCTTGCCTTGCACCCAACTGGAAATAACCGGTGTTCCTGACTTTCTCACTGACTATTTCAATCATGTCTGTCCGTGTCGTAAGTAGCCAATGGTAAGCCTGGATATATTCAAATTAAACCAATCCCAGATGTTTATCGCCATCAGCTTGTTTACCTTTTTTTATCGCTGTAAAACCTTTGGTTTACCTTTTTAAGATAACGATAGCAATTGTTTCACCTCCAAAATAGCTCTTGTGCATCAATATAATATTAAAATGTGTGGTTTTGGTAATGTTTAAAAACCCTGAAATAGAATCTATTATTAAAGATTCAGTGCCGAAAAACAGCAAAAGGAACAGAAAAAGTGTGTAAAAGAAATTTCAAGAATTTTGTCAAGACAGAAAATACAAATGGACAGCACAAACTACAAATGAAGAAATTACACATGTTTTAGGCAATTAATATACGAAGATTAGATTGTGAAGAGTACAAAGAATATGCCATCAAAACTATGTGGAACGTTTCAAGCAAAATTATTCAGGAAAATATTTTAATGAGTACGCACGTGTGTTCAATCCATTCGAAATTGACGAATTCCGCTACTAATTCATCTTGTACATCTTCCATTTCAAATACTTCTATGGAAGACCAAGACTTGGAAACCAACTTCCTACAACTTTAATGATGCTTTTAATAAATTTAATAATGCTTTTAATAATTGTTCTTGTCAGTAGCCTTGTTATAATTGTTTTCCGAAAGTTTTATTACCATAAAATTGAAACATATTTGAAATCATTTTCTGCATTAAACTGTTATTCAAATGTTACTTGATTATAAGTTATTCCAGGAAGCAGTGATAAGTCGGAACTGAATGAAAGGTTTTCATTTTTCGGTTGTAATTTTGAGTAATATTTCCATTTTTCATAATTCCTGTGATTTAAACTATCCTTTCAAATCATGTAATGTGTTTATTCGTGAAATAGTCACACTAAACATCACTCGAAGTGCTGTGCTAGCCGGTAAATTCACTCCTCGCTACGCGAGTCGTGAATTTACCGGCTAGCACAGCACTTCTCGTGATATTACTAATGAAAAAATTATAGTTGTTCTTACTATGCTTCCCGCCGCCCCCCCCCCCCAATTTCACTCACTTTATAACTTAACAAAAAGTGTAAACAAAAAATAAAATGAATTTACTCACGTGAATTCATTTTGCGAAATCTCATGTATTATACTGAAGTACTTCAGTATAATACATGAGATCAATTGCTACATTGGAAAACATACTCTTTTTCATATTCTGTTCTGCTTCTCGCGAATTTATAAAAAAAAGTGTCAAATTTCTCTTTTACTTCAATTATACTTCTTGCTGAATTTACTCTCGTGAATTTAAATAATCATTCCTTCACCATTAAAAGGTACGCTTTCACACTCTACAATAATAAAGCACTTCCCTACAAAAATTCATCCATTTGTCACAGTTTAAGTATAACACGTAAATCATTCATAGTATGTTTCACTTTAGCTCGTTCAACTCACAAAAATGTAATAATCATGCTTAATTTACTACCACTAATCCAGTAACTACGAGAACAAATGTGTGCATTTACTCCGTTTTACGACAATATCAAGCACTTTCGTTTGCAAAATTTGTTTTTTCTATATTTTCATGTCTTCTACACTTAAAACATTCACGCTTAGATGCAATTAAAATCAATATTCAAGTTATTTGCATATTTAAAGAAAACTGCCATTATCTTCCCTAAATTTGAACATTTCAGATTAAACAATGGAAAGTACAAATCAACAAACAGCCCTCTCCAAGGAGGTTATACTATAATATTTTTCCTATAGACATGCAATTCGTGCATAAATGAACTTAATAGTAGATCTCATTCGTCATCTTCTGGTGGCGCGCAGCTAAACAATTGCACATTGATGCACCTTTGAATCTGTGATGTAATGCTAGACGACAACAGACCAGAAAAGTAATTGTTTTGTAAATATATTAAGGTTTGTGATTGTAAACCATACCCTATAGTACTCCAGACCTTTAAAGAAAGCTAGCACAAAAGTTTCATCGGTATTGGCTCGGTAGATAGAGAAATTATCTCGCTGTAAGTCAGCGCAGTTCTGTCTTTATATATTAGTATAGATTGTTTGCGGTCCCTAGTTTTATTACCAGACTTAGTTTGTAAATGTAGATGTGTTAAGCATCAGTACCTATATTGTTGATAATATTTATTAAATCTTATTTTAAAGCATTTATCAATTTTGCTAATGTTTTAGAAAGTATTAATGAAAAATTATCATAAGTAACATCACGAGAAGCGCATGATAGTCGGTAAATTCACGACTCGCGCAGCAAGGAGACTTTCATACAGCTCCGAGTTGTCACTGCCTCCTGGAATAACTTGTAATGAAGTAACATTTGTATAAAACTTTAATGCTGAAAATGATTTCAAATATGTTTCGATTTTATGATAATACAACTTTCAAAAAATAATCACAACAAAGCTACTTACAAGAACAATTATTAAAAACACAATTATTATAGTTGTAGGATGTTGAGTTTTCAAAGTCTTGATCTTCCGTGTAATTATTTGAAATACATGTACAAGCTGAATTAGCAGAGGAATTTGCCGATTTCGAATGGATTGAATACACGTGTGTACTCGTTAAAGTATTTTTCTGAATAATTTTGTTGTAACGTTCCACATAGTTTTGATAGCATATTCTTTGTACTTTCGCCATCTAATTTCGCATATTAATTGCCTAAACTGAAGGTAATTTCTTCATTTGTAGTTTGTGCTGTATACTTGTATTTTCTTTCTTCACAAAATTCTTGAAATTGCTTCCACACACTTTCTCTGTTCCTTTCGCTGTTTTTCGGCAGTGAATCTTTAAAAATCTATTATATTACAGAGTTTTTATACATTACCAAAACGACAATATATTAATGCGCAAAAAGCTATTATGGACGTAAAACAATTGCTATCGTTATCGTGATTACAGCGGAATGCAAAGGTAAACAAAGTATTTATCATAAATGGCGATAGACATCTGGGATTGGTTTTATTTGAATATATCCTTGCTTAGCACTGGTTAATTACGACACGGACGGACATGAGTGAAATAGTCTTCAAAACATACAGGGAAGTTAAATGCCTGTGCATATTCGAAACAAGTCTGGCAATAAATCAAGGCACACCAGCTAAAAGAACTTAATAAACCAATGACAGTCTTGTAAATAATATCGTTTATGAATTATAATTGTTGAAGTAACTTTCTGTCATGCGTGCACGCACCTATCACCCTTTACAAAACGCGTCTTGCCAGTCTTTTAATTTACAGCTGCTCGCAGCGGCAAGCTGAGTCACGGATGATGTTGCACATCCTGTGTTACGGATACCTCTGGTTATGCCGCAGAGACGCTGAGTAAATACCATAAATTGCTTCCATGGTGAAGGGGATGGAAGAGACAACCTGTTAGTCATGGGGGCAGACAAGTGTGTCATCAGATCTCGATCGAACTGCGGTCTTTGCGTTTTGACATGGTTACGATTGTTCTCATTTTCTAACTCCTCCTAACTCTTCCATGTTCTACTTTTTCTTTGAGGATTCTTTTGTTCTTCGAATCTGAAGTTGCAGATATTGTGCGAAATAAGTTTAAATGTTTATTGCATCGTTCTGAGTTTTATCATTGTGAATTTTTGCGTGAGTCTTTGAACTGTTGAAGAAATGCATATTAAAATTTCTAATAACCCTGAAACATTGGTGTCATAATTAGTCCTATAGAACTTGGGACGTTCGGCGATGTATATCGGTATTTTATTGTTCTGTTTTTGACATTTAACCGTTAAATAATTCACAATTAAAGTTTAGATATGAACGTAAACATAATTGAATCTGTAAAGAAAATTTAAAAATCCAAAATTTGAATATTTATGCATAATAATTTATTACGTATTAGCTATCAATTTGAGTATTCTCCTTAGCTACATATATACAGTTTTCCGAAATTAAACGGTCTAAAAATATAATAGAGAAATACAGCTTGTATAGGAATAAGAGTCTGTTGCAAAACATTCATCAACGCATGTAAATACAATGACAGACTTTAAAAAAAAGAAGTGTTTGTTTTCCTTTTTACGATGAACTCAAATTGTACTACTATATTTACACATGTAACTTGAAATAAGCTATCATTAACGTTTTTGACTTTGCAAAAATCTTTTGTTTTCCATCATTTAAAAAAATGTGTGAAATTCCTTCTTCTGTTTAAGACATTCTTCAAAGTAAAGATTTCTATTCGTATATCTGAATTTTAACCTACAGACAAAGGTCACCATAGAAAAATCTTTCTTCTCAGAGCATTGCATCACCATCAGTAACTGGCGGTCACATAAATGTATCATATTGCCAAAATGGCCGAGACAATTGCTTAGATGAATGGGCAAGGCGGCCGGTGTGTGTGTGTAGGGGTGGGGGAAGAGACGTTTGGCGAATGAGGCGTTTGCGCTTAGGCAAACAAAGAGTGCGTGCGTGGGCGGCGCGTAAGACAGTTGCCTGCGCGGGGGGGCGACGTCGAGAGCCTAATGAGACGGCTGCAATTAAGCTATCAGGGCGACGGCGTAGGCGCCTGCCAGGAAGCGGTTGCGGCGACAGGACGGCGAGCGGAGCCCCACCTCGTACCACGTGTGCTCCCGTTGGATTATCGCTTCCGAGTTGCTACGTTGGAGCTGGCGGGAAGGGTTTTTGGCATTGTACTGCCCGCTGCACACAGTCGTATTTTTTTTAAAAAAAAAGTTTCATGAAATGTACAGAATGCAGTAAAACGTGTTCCATGCGGGACGTGTGTAATACAGAAATCTAACGTAAGCTAAAATTGCTGTCCCGCCAAACATAAATTCAAAAGAATTACACTATATAATGCGGAATCTTGACTATAAGGAACAAAAATCTAGTCCCTTGAAACTCTACATTGAGCAAGTTTTACTATAGTTCATCTTCCTAGGGAGATTTTGTTCCGAGGGCGTCTTCAAATATCAAGGGCCCTTGTCCCTAGGGATTGGATATCGCCTGAGGGACAAACATCAAGTAATGTCCTTAGTGCATACGAAACTTAATGGTTTAGTAGTTCGTTGCTGAATAAAACGAGAATTCGAAACATCTTTCAATTTGCCTTGCTCCAAAAATGAAAAGGCGCATTTTGGGCTTCAGTTGACAATACGGCGTCACATAAACAAAAGAGAGTGCGTATCCAATTATACTGAATTATCGTAGTTCGACAGAAATATTAGTACGCAATGGAAGTATATTGTGAAGTTCTTATTGAAATTCTCAAAACAAAAAAACAACAACAAAAAACCAAATAACTAACAAATCTACAAAAAAAATATTTCCAACAAAACATCAAGAAAGATATGAAATGGAGTAGGGTGTTTTTGAGAGTTGAATTGAAAATGGCAGTGTGAATTGCTTTAATGAAACAGAAGGTGTAGGTTATTGCGTCTTTTGCCGAAAGCTATTTAGAAGATTCCATTACATCAAAAATAACATTTCGACTATGATAGCGGCTAGCTCAGTAATTCTAAATCTGTTACTACTACTTGTACTTCTACTACTAAAAAACCATCTGTGTCTATAAAAGAAAATTAAATTCATAACAGTAAAATATGAGTGGCAGATGGGAATTTCGAATTAAGAAAACATCCCAAAATTGCAATTTTTCAAATAAATATTTCAACAAAATATTTCTATAGTTATTTGTTTTGTTTTACCATTTATTATATTGTATCATTTATTTTTTGTATTTTCCTCTATAAGTTAACATGTCGAATTTCTAAAAATTAAATGTTATTTGTTGTGTTGGTAGCAGAGTGGGCATAAAGTATTAAAAAGCTCCGCGTGGGCAAAAATAATCCGAATGGCCCGAAAGTTTATTGAGTATACCATTACACGTTTTGTTTTAGGTCCATAATAATAGTTTATACAATTAGTTTATAATGTTAAGCTTTATTGCATGAGTACATGTTTTGAAAACGAGAGACGTTAGGAGCAAGTTTTCAAATTTGTATGAATCGAATAAAGCAACATTACAAACGAGTTGCATACGCTATTTTTTGTTAGGACAGCATTATAAATTTATAAGGGAATCAAACTTAATTTTGCGAAATAACTTTCCTGTTATGTCTCGGGTACTTGACTTCCGCGCGAGAAAACGGTGGTTGGCTGTTCCGATTACCTCTACATCCCCCCCCCGATTCTCTCGCTGCGATTGGTTGATTGTGTGATGACGCAATCATTCGTGCCGTAAAATTTAATACGTCATCATTTGTGCCGTAAAACGAACGATTTCTTACAACAGGAAAGGTCGTTTATGATGCTGGAATACAAAAATAGTACATTATGAAACGATGATGTAATGATGGGTATTAATACACGAGTGTGATTTTACGATACGAGCTAGGTTCCTCGCTCGTATCATAAACTTTACACGAGCGTATGAATACCCATTGTATCGAGTTTCAAACTGTACTTTTTCTACGACTTATGGTAAGTTTTATAAGTTAAACTTTTACATTGAATCGATTCTTGGCAATCGGGGAGCACCTATCGGAGAGCTCCCTAACCCACCGCAGGTGGCTTTGTTTTACCAGATAGCCAGCAAGGGAGTACAGAAGTTGCGGCAATAATTCAGAGGTCACCATTTTCACTTTTTCTGTTATTTCGGAAGGTGTCAAGTACACTTTCGATTCACTAGACATTTTGAACTAAAGTTTTTTTAAGAACAACCACACGGCAGCAACAGACAACACAAAATGACTTGCGTTCAGATCTGAACTTTAGTCAAATGTTCTCTCCAATAACTCGCTAGTCAAATTGGATCAAAGTGAAATTACGATTTAATTTATTTTAAATAATATTTCACGTTAAAAATTACTACCAATAAAAGAAAGTAAAAATGAAAAGCATAATATGGTATTAAATACAATTTTAATGTACACAATCAAATGAAACCTTTACTACACAGATTCTCAATGATTAAGTGCCAATACTTGGTATGTAAGCTTCTCTGTAATTGGTCAAGAACCTATATCATAAAGAAATCTGTATTGTAATGGCTATCATTATGCAACGGGTTGCAGCCATCAAATGACAGAATTATACAATAGGAGTAGAAAAACAAACTATAATGAACTACTAAACCTAATAGTTTTACGAAACTGTTCATTAAAACAAGTGCTTTGTATACGGTCAATGTTTTCGTAAAATTATTCGGCCCGTCACCTATGGGGAATACTGTGTGATAACATTTCTGTTTGATTCTCATTTTGCATCATGACAAGGCATCTCCAGGCTGTCTTTATTACGATTATACTACAAAAGATTGGTGGTAATATAACAAGTGAGGGTACTTGGTATTAATCTGAAAGTGGGCTTTCCTCGATCATCCTCAGCCAACCACTTTCGTCATTTCGAGGCTCGTTTAGTCGATTCTGTACCGAGGAATTGAACCTAACATACCTTTACCTGTGCCTGGACGCAAGCTGCAGAGTATTTAAAAAAAGTGGCGCACCTTGTGGTTTGAGCTTCTCGATTTTCTTACTAGTTGCGTTGCTCTCAGCCTATCATAATAATCGGCGTCGGTGAATTGGTTCTTGTGTAAAATTATAAAAGATTTGATGAAAATAGGGTATGTTCGATTTCATATTTTTGTATAAAACTCCGAATTTTATCATGTGCAAGCTAAATTTGATGAAATACAGTCTATGAAACGTTTGATAAAAAAATTATAGAATATATCAGATTTCGCAACAATCATAATGTTCGGTGATAAGTCTCTAACAATATTACGAGAAACTCCAATGTTCATTGCCCAGTTAAGGAAAGACATTTTTCTAATACTGTTTTTTTGAGAGGGGGGACAATTTTCTGTAATTAAATGTGAACTTCATGCCTTGTGATAATGATACTTAAACTCTCATAATAACAGTTCTGGAATTTTTGGGAGCAGCAACTCGAAAAGGCGGTAATGGCGGTCAGGGCCCGACGTTAAGACAATTGGGGAAATTAGAGTGGACGGCCAGCTTTATAAAAAAAAGTAATAAATGAATAACTCTGAAAAGCTGTGGTCTTCGTCCACGTTTGAAGAGTTCCCACGTCGTTCTGTCCAAGACGTGGCAAAGTATGCTGAAGCAATACCTTTTCAGCTACTTGACCGTCCGGAAGAAGCGGCGTCCTAGGCACAGGTGCCAACGCATCGGCAGCCATTCTGCGACCTTCCTCAGGGCGAAAAGTCCTGAGCGTTCCCTTCCTTGTCTTTTCGTGTCACTCACGGTGTAAGAGATATAGGTGGGTTCACTCCTGGTCTAAAACTGAAGCTAATGTGAGGCTAGTTCTCACAGTTCTCGCTACGTAAGCGCTGCGAACGACTTGGGCATTTTTGGGACAAGATGGTGATCCATTTAATAGCTTTGTAACCTCTGATGGAAGCCACTAAATCGCGAGACGTCATCATGAATGCCCAACTCGATCGTGCGCACCGTACGGATAAGCGAGGAACTAGCCTCAAACTGGCTTCAAAAATTTTGTCCAAAAGGCGGCTAGTTGACACACCTATATATCTTACACCGTGTGTCACTCCAGAGTGTTTTTTTGCAGGCGGTTGCTATTTCTATAAAGTAATGTCGTGCTGCACAAATAACTAATCTGTTGAGATCGCTAAACTAATCTGTTGGGACACTTTAGAAAATATTAATACATTTTTTCTTTCCGATGGCGCTACAGCCCTGTTTAGTCGTTGACCTACCTTGTGGGTGTAATTGCAATACACCGGAGTCTTTCGTGCTACACATTAATTATTCCGTATGACATGAGAAAATTACATCAATTTGATAACATTCAATTGGGGTTTGCCGCTAGTATCTCAGGAAGGCCTACGTAATAACATTTTCTTATATGATAAAATATTCGAGTTCTATTGTGCTGAGAAACATCAGTAGATTCCACAGTACTACGATGGATAAAACGTATAGTAATCCATACATTTGCATTCTTTGAAATAGAACATATATAGCCGATTGAAATGTAAATATTGAATTAGACAGTGCAACTGAATCACACGTAGCGCTACAATTTTTCACTTTTGTATGAGTTATTAATAAATTGCAATTTAAATTTAAGAATTTTCTTCCTAGCTCAGTCACATGTGCGATTACACCCCTTCATGTCTGTATTAATATCTGCATTACTCTGCACTTATTTACAAGGTTTTTACGTGTAGCAAGAGCAAAAAAAAATATCAAGCGGCAGTGAAGTGAACTTGCGTATGATAGTTTTTTTCAGAAATAAACGCAATGTTTTTAATTTTTCTTTCGTGGAATTCCTATTTTCTTCTTCGAAATCTTGAATTAATAATGATCGATTGAGCGATTTAATGCTATTTAATACTTCGGTTCTCTTAAATTTCTAACCTGCTACCGCAAATATATATGTTTATACACTCGTTCTCCGTCAACAATCTGTGACATTTATGGCTGTAACAAATATGTCAGAAAGTTTGTCCAGTTTAGATGGCAGGATGCTGACTTCGCAATATACAGTCCCAAGAATCTGTTCGAATCATCGGTCGTGTCCGTAGTTTAGTGTTTAAAGTAACTGAGCGGAAACCAGCAGACCCGGTTTCGATTCCTGGTGGGAGTGACTAATGCTTTGAACAATTTACTCATTGAAGTTGGCTACTTCGCTTCGGGCAATTCAATTGTAACACGTCGTGACACACATTGTAACAAGTGTTCCCGGCGGCCATAGAGGTTGCGTGTGCCTCGTCTTAGTAGATGCCGCCGCTGCGATGTCGTATGTGTTGAGGCTGTCATTTTGAGACGAACAATCCAAAAATGACATAATGTCGGTCTGGGCAGGCACTCGTATTAAGGTGATGGGGGCTTTTAAAACGCTCGGCCTGTAAGTAGAACCGGCAAAGGTGGCTCAGTGCATCAACTGATGTCACTGCAGTGCCTCTGACCACGAGGGTCTAGGATTCGAGTCTTGACGGTGGCAGGATTTTCGATATTAGCAAGGTAGCTAGGTCTAGTTCAGTCGGTGTCTGGAGGATAATTCAAGCGGCCGCCTGCACTGATCGGTAGTTTTCGGTGGTTTCTCCAAACAATACTATGTAAATGCCGGAGCAGTACCCTAACAAACGGGCCACGGACCGCGCGCTGTCTTTCCTACCTCTTCGTTGTCCTATCCTCATCCCTTACTTGAATACACTTACACTCAAATGCTCTACGCTACCACACATGTCGGGAGACCGGTCTGGAGCTTAGAGCTTGTCCCGGCTGGGGGGGGGGGTGTCAAGATGGGGAAGATACCTGGTTGGGAAAAATCCCCGCAAGCCGATGAAGTTCGGCGGCGGATCTCGCCACCCTCCGGGGCAAGAACACAGCTATCGCGATAAAAACATGCACTATGGAGGTAATGTAAGCCTCCAGGGAGTTGATAATGTGTATCTATTTAGATTTAAAAACAAATTGCAAGTAACATTTCTTTTACATCGTGTTGCTATGCAAATTCGTGAAAATGTTTTGATTGGATTTCATTACTATTTATCTGAAATTGTTCCAATTTTTGTGTGAAGTGTTAGAAATGCCCTAGATGCTTTATGTAATTACTTTAGGTAAGTCCTTACCCAAAATTAAAACATGTTTGAAATTTATAGGTTTTTGAGTCCTGCAAGATCGTTGGGAGAGTAGACTTTTTGAAGAAAATCATATGAACGGTTTTAGGCGTTAGTGATGTCCACAAAAACGGACAGAAGTTGTTTAAAAAAAACACTTTTTGATATTACTGTAAGAGAAAGTAAAAAGAGGTAAGAAAATGTTTTATATCTGTCATTTGGTTGAGCTTCCGTCAATAATACGTATTATCTTCACCTCTAGAATAAGTTTTAGTCCATGTACCATTCGGATTTTCCTTAACGTATTTTTCCTGTCTTTTGCGGACAGAAACAACTGCTCACCAACTGAGTTTTTCTCCGGGAAAATGCCAGGTATTGCCAAAGAGCGTTTAGCAGGTAGGTAGAAAGTTATCTGTCGTCATTCTACCGGTGGGCTTACGAGTTGCATCGCTTTGGCAGGTAATTTAAGCTTTCATGCTGCTGCGTTTCTAAGGCCAGGTGGGCTAGGAGAGATAACGTTCTGCCGCGAAGACGTATTTCCTGTTCTAATTTCGTCAGTTGGCGACGATAGTATCTTCATTCTAGTTCTTCAAACATTCAAATATTTTAGAACGCTAGGTAAATGAATTACCTCGACAGTATTATATAATTTGTTGTGGAACGCCTGCAGAGGGGGAAGACGCGAAGACGTATTTCCTCTTGTAATTTTGTTCGTTGGTGACGAGAGTATCATAATTCTAGTACTTCAAACATCCAAACATTTTGGAACGGTAGGTAAATGAATTAACTCGATGGTATTATAATTTGTTGTGGAACGCTCTTAGGGCGGGACGATCGATTATAATAACCGAACATTGTGTATTTAGGTTCTGTTTTGAGCCGAAATTAATTTTTATTCAAGGTTATAGCTGAAATGTTCGTATAATTACTGTAATGTCGCACGAGATTATTCATTTTCATTATAGAGAAAAAATTCCTGTTTTTCTTTTTCATTAATTATACATTTTGTCAATATTTGGTATTAAATAAAAGCCGAAAGGGACATTTTTCAGGTTTGTTTCTACCTTGATCGAGTATTGTGCACCAACTACAATTAAATTAATCTTTCCATTGGTTATAAGCTCACAAATATGTAGTACTTTTAAGTTAAGTAGTTCTGCAGATGTTGAAGAGTTTGTGTCATATTATTACCTCAATAGTACACTCTTTCGCAGCATTTTTACGTAAGCTTGGTGCCAGAAAGCCCTCAATCCTGCGAGAAGAATTGCCAGACAAAATTTGGTTGTGCAGTTATGATAGGTCTGTCTCTCCCAAATGACAGGTTACACAGTTCTCAACACGATCGTAACCATTGGTGTGGTTCTGTTGAGCGTAATCGGTTGTACGTGACAATCTTCCTAGGGATGGCGAAATTTCGGCTGGGAAAGATCGTTGATTTTTCGAAACAATAATCAAAACACCCGTGTTGCATGTTCTTTTACGCAACTGGTGGCGGACCCCAAAAATTTCGCTGTAATCAAGGGGGAAAGAGTTTCGCCTGTGCTAATTGTAGCGGAGAGTTCCTTGACTTGTCCTTTCACTTTGTGTTGTCATGCGTGAGTACTAGAATTGCTCAGTTTATTCTTTCTGTCCGTTTGAGTTGAAAATAGTTCTCTTTATTACTAAGAATAATTAAATGTGTTTTTTAAGAATTACAACAATCTTAAGAAAAGAGGCTTTGTTTTCTAATTTGACTCATCTCATTAATTCAGGTAGATGCTCTCAACTATCTCAAATTATCTTCACGAATTTACACAAGCTTGCACCTTCCAATACCTAAATAATCAAATGTAATTTGAATTGATTATATTGAATCTTTCACATTCATTGAGTTAGTATGAAACAAAGTAGTGGAAACTTGTTTTCTTCTCCGTACAATAGAAACAGCAATTTTCATTTTACTACACAAAACAACAGACCCCAATTTGGGTAATAAATCAACAGTGAAGTTTACGTGATCCTTTTTGTGATCAGGAAGTTAGCGACAGTCATTGATGTAATGGGAATCGTGTGTTCACGTCACAAGAAATTTCGTTGTATGCGTAGCTGAAATAGAATCGTGCCAGAATCCCCCAGGCTTTGAACTCCAGCGTCCCCGAGCCTTGTTTCCCGACAACGAGATTACGCCCCGTCGTGCGTGGAAGTCTGCGAAGTTGCTGGGCAAAAGGAGAACGAGGAACCCGAGAGGTCAGCGGCAGACAAAGACGAGGTCAATCTCATAGAAGGAAAGGCTTTCACCAAGATGTCTGTCGTCAGATAAGTATAACTCTACCTCTCGTTTTGGGTTATCCTTTGATATCAACGCTACTCCGTGCAGAAGTCTCTCCAACAGTAGACCATCCTCATAATTTCGAAACTTATCACGATGTCGAGATGCTGGTTTTACTTGCGAATATGGAATCATGGGCAAATAATGTGCCGTAGGGATATTGTTTGTAGCATATTTGTTTTCGAAGAATTTGGTTCATGTTCGATTTTTTAATTGGAACTATATAATGTTTTTGGCTCTGTGTCTTTCGTGCTAGAATCATACATTGCTGCAGTTCCTTGTCCAGGGAGTTACAAGATTGCATTCCGTGGTCAGTTTTCCCTCACTCTCGCTTCCCATACCACCCTTTCACTTCTGGCTATAGAGAGATTGCTTTAAGAAGGGACCACTTTGGCACTACTGCTTGGCCACTGCTGGCAACATAGCTGCAGGTTATGTCAATGCACTCATTTTATCAGTGCGTTCGTTTACAGTTGCTCATTTGTAAATGGCTTCATCACTATCTCTTGCAATGTCATCACCCTGCATGACTTTCCTGATCTGTCAAAGTCCTTAGAGTAACTCCTGTATATCTGACAGGACGTAGTCAGTTTGCACTTCGGGCGATGTTTGGGACGGGTAAGGAAGAAACAATTTAGTTAAGTTTCCATTCTCAGAAACGCAAATGGTTGTTGTCGCATTAGACGAGAGGAAAGCTGAAATACAACATTCCCCTTGTTCGAGTGACAAAGCGTCGCAGTCGATGACGCTTTCGTTTACCTAAGGCCCCGTCCATTTTCTACTCGAGGAAACGCCCTTAAACCGAGTGCAGCAGCGTCTGTTACTTTTTATAGCAGGCAAATTGCCCTATTATTCGCGGGGCGTAATTCCAGCGCCAACAACTGGCGCGTCCCGAAATAACCGCGGGGGCGCCGGCCGACCTGCCCCGTAGGAGAGGGTGAGGGAGGGGGAGGGGGCGGGGTCCGGGGGCGGCGGAGTGACCTGGAGCAGCCTTGTTTTCCTCCTGCACTGAGTAAGAGGGCGTCGAGGCGGGGGCGGACGGACTGCTGTTATCGCCGGATCGAACTGCTCGGCGCCACTGTGTCCCCCGACGGACTCTTCGCCGGCAGGCGTTGTCTTTGCCCCCTCTCTCCGACCGGCTTGCTCGCTCTCCTGCGCTTCGGCCCTCGCTGATAGGCGGGGGATGCACAAGGAAAAGAAACACTACTGCTGTGATGGTTTTTAGACAAGGGTTTCCAGATGGTAGTATGTGTGGCTCGAAATGTATGCGAAAGCAATTCAAGGAGTCCGTAAGTTACTTCGGGGAAAAAACTTTTATTGAAGTAGATAACCTATAGCTAAAGTGAACATTGAAAGCTAGTGGTAAAGAACTATGCAACTCACACTGCAGATTTGAACTTGCATTAATATATATGTTTTGCAGAAATTCCACTGATTCGGGTTGTGCTTATTATAATAGGATTCTTTTTGTGAAGTTAACAAAAAGTTTACATCACTTTAATTTACCCTCGAATTGTCTATTTTCGATTAGACCTGTACTTACTATTTGTGGTTTAAAAAGAGTTTTCAGATATGTTGATGTGCCAAAATTTCTCTAAATTTGAGGTGTCTCTGTGGCTTGCGACTAAGAGCCCCTGCACTAGAAAGTCGGAGATCCAATGTTCTGCCACTAGCTCGTGCTTGTTATGTTATTTTTCAGTTCAAATTGGTTTAATGTTTCCAGGATTCTTTGACTACAATGCCCCTTTGTTTTATGTACTCAGAAACATTTTCAGAAGCATTGCATGGCTCGTAATATTAACTTGACTTTACGGAACAAATAAAAATCTTCTCACGTCCACCTACTTACATAGCACGACCTGAATAGTTGCTTGCCACATTTTAGCTGGGAAGAAGCTGAATTTGAACCACACGAATTCGGGAGATAATGAATAACAAATAAACTTAGCAACAATGAAAGAAAGGATTAATTTCGGTAACTAACGGAATGATCGGTTTTTATTAACAAACATACCAAAATCAAATGGAAAGTACGAGATCAAATTTAAGCATTTCTTGCAATATTTATCATTATACCTTAGAGTTTAGAGTGTCAGTTTTTGAAGATCGACTTACTCCGAAACCATATTCAGATTTTGCCCGGCACCTGGTAGTTTTCGTTTTCCTCAGTTGAATCCAATTTCTTTTTCCGTTGCACCTATTATTTTTTAGCCGTAGTCTCCTCTCGGCCCGTCAGGGAGGATGCTCGAAAAATCTTCTCGCGTCCACGCCCGGTTACATATGAGCGGGATAAGTTGTTTCCACATTTAGGTGGGAATAAGCTGAATTTGAACTACACAACGTCGTGTGGTTATGAATAACACCGTAAACTTAGCAACAATGCAAGAAAGGATTAATTCTGGCAACTAATGGAACTGTTTTAATAACAAACTTATCAAAAAGAATATGAAAGTACAAGATCAGTTTTCTTGCAATACTTATTACTAGAGACCGGAAAAATATGTAGTATGAAACGTCAAAATATGTACATTAATATGTAATGAAAACAGTAAGAATATGTAATAAATATGTAAAATCCGATATAATATGTAATATTAAAAACCTTTTACTTAGCAAGAAATTACATTTAGAAAAACTGCTAACTTTACATCATACATCTTTCTCGTTCGTAGCAAAAGCTTCATCTGCTGTAATCCTGGACCGTAGTTTAGCAGCCGGATTAGTCGTAATAGAAGCCATCACACAAACTGCTGAGATCTACGGCCAGCAAACATTCACTGTAGCATTTTCATCGAAGTGTTACACGTCGGCGATCGCAAATTTTTCTCGGAAATTAAGGTTACAGATCACAAAACGCAGTGTCAATGATATTTTGGACAGCTAGATTTCCCCAATAATGTAGGGAAAATGCTAATTTAAAAAAAATACATCTTTTCCCAAAAAATATGGAATTAAATTGAAGAAAATTGATCAAATAAAATACGAGTATATTATGAAAAAAGCAAAATATATAAAATATGTAATATAGTACTAAATATATTAAAATAAGTTACGAAAAAATTCGATATTGTGCTTGGCTATTGTTGTGGGCTATGATTCGCCGTGATTACAATTTTGAGAACGGAAGTAGAAAGACAAAAAATATGTAATTACATAAAAATCCGGTCTCTACTTATTACGATACTCGTATGTTAGAGTTTAACTTGTCAGTGTTTGAAGATCGACTACTTCCGAAACCGTATTCAGTGATTCTCTGGTATCCTAGCCGGTTTTGTTTTCCCCAATTGATTCCAATTTCTTTTTCCGTCGCACCTATTACTTTTCTGCCGAAGTCTGCTCTCGGCCCGTCAGGGAGGATGTCTCGTTAGCGGAGCGGGGCTGGCGTGCACCTGACAATATGCAAACAGGCGGCGGCGCCCGCAGTGTTTGCTCCGTCGCGCTCTCCGCCCCCATCCCCCCCTCCCCACCTCCTCCCCCCATGCTCTAAGCCGCTCAAAGGCGATCCGGCGCTGCAGGACGAGCGTTCGTTATTAACCCCTTCACAAACACGATCCCCACGCGCCGGTCGTAGTTTTCCATCGAGGCGGTCTGCGGTCTACTTGTGTTTGCGGGTTACGTTTGCCTAGAACGTATTGCTTTCAGGATAAACAGCCAGTGGGTTTGATGGATGGACACGGCGTGTTATGCTTAGTGTGAAGTTTCGTTTGCTCATTTTCAGTTGCACACTTCTCGTTGCGATGAACGTGAAATTAAAAGATAAGAATTGAATTTGAATGAATTTACACAGCATATTGGCCACCGTCAATTTTTCTAATTAATGCGTTATTATGTGCACATAGTTTACGAGAATTCATTGGAGAAATATTCGACCTACTTACCCATGCACTGTTAGCGACCCACAAATTCCCTCTGTTTTTATATAAAAATCTTTATTAACTGTAGTGACTAGGATATTAATCTGTCAATAGTAGCTCTTTCTCCGTAAAATCTGTTGTTAACTTGCAAAAGTAATTGTGAAGTCTTCGAATAACATTGTTAGAAACAACTGGTGGTTGTAAGAAAACAATTTCAACTCGACTGCGAGATATTGTGATGTGATTGTCGAGCTGCCTTGCAGCAAATCCCTCTGTCTCCATATGGTGGTGCAGGAAAAATATTGCGATAGTTTCTGTCGTTTCGCAATCGGGGAGTAACTGAACAATTCTCTTTTATTTTCATTTGTTTTGGGATCACAGACAATGAATTTACACAGACGACCTCGATCTTCTTTATCGTTCTTGATCCGCGAAAGCAATACATTTCAGATTCATTGCTAGTCCGTTTAGAGCGTAAAACAGAATGTTGCAAGAGAAATCTGTGCCGAAGTGATCAAGAAACGTCGATGTGACGTAATTGTATTTGCATCTTCGCAACGTAAATTTTTCTGGATGCTTTTGCATGGTTTTATCTGGTTACCATATTAGTGCGCATCATTTTTCAATACCAAAATATTCTCTTTTTTTCTTCTTAGAATTTAGGCGGCTTATTTCACTGCTACTGCTTCTTCAGTATTGATGTAAATTTTTAAACAAAGCGTATAAAAGATGTTAAGTTGTTTATGCTGTCGAAGGCCTGGAATATTGCTCTATCATGTTGATGGATATAAGAAATTTAAAATATTTGAATAGATGCCTAAGTGTATTCTTCCCTAAATATCTTAAGCACTGTTGTGTGCCATTCTCCTACAATTATTACAATATATACGGAATATGAGCAACCTTTGACTAGATATTATTAGGATATATACAGAGTTTAATGTTATGTCATAAGAAAGAATTGTCAAGAGGTATCCCAGATAAGTCCTCAGTTTTTCCGAATTTGTTGAGTCTTCCGGGTTTATTAGTCGCTTTGCTATTGAAATTTCTCAACATATGACGTGGGAAGCTAGTGATGATAAAATAGAACCTTATCAAAGTTTATTTTGAATAGGCGAAGTTTGTTTTGTTCCAAGTGCCAAATATATTGTAAAATAGAATTTAAATAATCTCAGAAAAAATATTACGATAAAAAATCCTGTTAAATAATATTAAATCATCAGGTACAAAACAACTGTAGTATTTTATTTAAAGGAAGAGAAATGAGCTTAATAAAAATGTCAAAATTGATTGAAGACCTATGAATGAGACGTGGACAGCGTTCATAAATACACCTAGTCCCGAGGTGGTGTAGTATTATTCGTATGGTGTATTATTCGTTCAGGAAGGGAACTCAGATAAATTTCGAGCATTGAATACTGTGTTCAGTGACCAAGTAGTGCTACATATTTCAGTCGGTGATGACAAAACTGCCGGTTCCTCGACTTCATCATTTCCATGCATTTGGAGCGGATCACAGTATTTAATATTCTTAGCGAACACTCCGTAAACAAGTCGTCATATCCTGCAGCAGGTAACGTTGGGCTCGATTCGAACAACCTTTGCATTGGCGGCAAAGGCAGGAGACGGAGGGGGAGGGGGAGGGGGGCGTATCTGGTCCGCACTTGCGCACATGTGCCGTTCTGCAGCTGAGCCGACCTTCGGGCTCTGCACATGTGACACACCTGTGTCGCAGCTCAGAGGAATAGAAATGTCCTGGTCTGGCGATTGCCCTAACGCAGAGAGGTCATTCCAGTGACGCAGAGGGTCTGCACAAAAACAATTCTCTCATTTTGTGTGATAAACGCAATTTATTTATTTATTTATTTATTTATTTATTTATTTATTTATTTATTTATTTATCGAAACGTTTAAAAACTGTCTGACATACTACAGTGGTAGCTCTGGGACCCTTGACTTACCTCTTATATAAAGTTGAATTATGAATCCAGTAGCAATGAGAGTTTTGGCAAGATTTCATAATAAAATAATATTCACTCCCGCATATAAAATAATAGTAATAATTCGGGCCTCGGAGTATAAGAGTTAATATCAAGTTATTTCAAACTAGTAATGATGTGCTTGTTTCCTCGTGTGGTAAGGTTTATTATAATTAATAAAACATATCTTAATTATGTACATTTAGTCATTACATCTACCAACATAAAATCTTGCAAAATCGGGATTTAGGCAATTTAATTGTTTTGAACGAATTCGAAAGGTATTTTAAAACAATAGAATTGAGGCGATTATCATCATGTCAAGTTCATACAATTTTTTTTACATAAAAACACTCTTCATAAATGAGTACACGGGTTTTAAAGAAAAGTTTCATCATCCAACAGGATTTCAAGGAAAAGTGTGATTAATTCAAGAGAGTTATAGACAATATGATAATTTATACTTTTCTCAACAAGGCCAATGGAAGGGAACGTAGTACCATAAACTCATTTTTATTCAGAACTGTAACTTGCTTTTGTTTTTTTTTTTGCTGACTTGTGTGGAGAATAACTGTTGCGGTCGAGAATTTAAAACATTAATTTCTTTTGTTATAGAAATAACTAAGCTATATATTGCCTCACAGCAAAGATAATGAAGACTAGTGATTTCTTTTCACAAAAGATTTATCTCTTGTTTTTCAATTTTAGTTGTCCTAGGAGATGCTTGTTCTTAAATTCTGACCTTAATAATAATTACGAAGTGTTAATTTCACTTGTTGATAATAAAAAATGATGAACAAGAATATTATGATTTGCGTTTTCACTCAAAATTGAAACTGTTTCATTGTTTTTGGATTTTTCCGGGTTCCTGGATGTCTGACAAAATCTTCATGACACCTCTCACACACTCGGAGTGTGATTAGGTTCAGTCGGAATTGGATTGCGCTTATTGAGAATAATAATGATAATAATAATAATAATGATAATAATAATGATAACAATATCAAGTGTCTTGAAATAAAAATATGTATATTAATGACGAGGATATTCCTATGTAATGCGATCAGTGAGAGGTAATTGCTTTTAATAAGTTTTTGTACGCTTTTGCCATATTATTGATCAAGAACATTACGTGAAAATGGACATCCCTCATACTGCTCATTAAGTGTAGCGCAATTTAAAAAGGGGCCCACGAGATCTGAATTAGTTTTAAGTTGGTCATAGTCTTAAAAAATTGCAGGCCACAAGCCTTCTGAACTTCAAGTCTGTCACACACTGAAAGGACGCATCTCTGCGGAAAGACAAAAGAACGTTTGTGCTGGTCCAGTTTTTTAACCTCGCCTTCATCCCAACCACTATTATACGTCAACATTTTTAATAAAGATTCCACAAATACCCTTTGCCACTTGATTTGCTTAAAACTCGCACAAAATTGCTCTGATTTACTGCGAACTACGATATTCCATAGTTCAGTCCTGAACTACGATATTCTATAGTTCTCTCTAAATGTTCTTAAGCAGAAAAACGCCTGAAAATATCATTCAGATAATTTCTAGAAAATATTCATTCAGATAATTCGTTCAGCTATTTATGACTGAGAACGAGAGGTAGCCGATCCGTCCAAACGCAAGGTCATTGATTAACTTTCCACGTTATTTAATTCATTGGTAACAGCGATCTTCTTTACAAACAGAGATTATTAGTGTACAGATAGCTTGGTAATCATTTCGACACTTGAAATTAAGAAAAAATGATCGTTAAGGTTGATTCCGGTTCATTTCATATCCGTACTTGCTAACTTAAAAAAATCCCGCCACGTACTTCAAATGGCAGTTACCTGAAGTAATATTTGTCTAAGAATGCACATACCACCGGTGGTTTGGTGGCGGCGATGGTGTAACGGTTAGCGTATCGGACTGTTGTACAAAAGTTCGCGGGTACAAACCTGATCGAAGCTATGGATTTTTAGGGGCGAAAAAATCCGTCGTACGCCTTCCTTCGGAGGGGAAGTAAAACCGGGTGTCCCATGTTAGTAGATTTACTACATGTAAAAGATCCTCAAGCCTAAATGACGACTCTGAGCCCTCAAAATCGCCCGTTTCGTCGCCCATGAATACCTTCTTTCTCCGCTAGTTGGTGAAAGGAGCGTAGCGAAATTTGCGTGGTTAGACGGAAGAGCAAGCCTCATGGCCTGAGTCTCGCCACGTAAAATAAGGCAATTCAATTCAGTTTATACCAGATGTCTGACCTTGAGTATTGTCGCATTAAGTCATGCGGCTGCGGCAGCGACAGCGCCTTGTTCTGCATTTGAAGAAGAAACTGCGTGTGCGTGTGTGAGTTTTTGTGCCTTCGCTGAGCGCTTCATGGCTGTGAGACAGTCATAGTGCGTTTCTTTGGGTGTTTGTTGCAATTTTTCACCGATACGACAGAAAGCTGGGAGCAAATGCATCGACATTTTTTGGAGGGGACGCACCCTGAAAGGATTTTAAGGCTGTGTGTGTGTATACGAGTCGGCTTCAGTTCCCCAACTTTCCCCAACAATGTGTTGCAAATAATAAAAGACAATAAAAAGTCGTTTGTTTGAAATTTAGAAGTATATTCATAATGCAGTACTCCTTTGGATGTGATGCTATCAATATTGGTAATTGTTCTTAATACATTAGGTAAAATTACATTAGAACGTTTTGTGGGGAGGGAGGGGTGTCCTTGATGCATTTTCCTGGAACTGACAGTGTTCCTTGTGTGGTGCCCGACAGTCTTCGTGCTCGCCTGACGTTGTGTATGTGTTATTTTTCTTTTCAATCCAGGTCCTACCCGAAGACAAAGTCGCTCTATTATTTTCCAATCTAACAATAAGCGAAGACCGATGCAGGAAGCAGTAAGAGCAGTTCTGCAGTAAGAGTACTCTAGATAATTGGAAAATGTGATTTCCAAGGGTTTCCTGCACTCGAAGAGTCTGTATATTCCATGAGTTCAGCTATAAGGGGGCTACTTCCGACGGAATTAGCTGACTAACCGAGAAGCAAATTATTTTTTCCCCATTCAAACATTCTACTTTTTTAGTCAGACGCCGTATTCTTCGAACATTTTTGCGGATTTGGATATTGTCAGGGTATAAGAGAAGCAGGACCTCTTACAGTTTCTTTAGTTCAGTGGAAAAATATGTTTACAATTGTTTGCAAGAAAACAAGTTTTTACAAGTAAAACTTTCATATAGTTCATGAGACAAAAGACATAATGCGGGGAAAAACACTTTCCTTTTACCGCGAAATAAACAGTTCTGCTCAGATTGAAGCTATTTTTCTAGAAATTGAGTATTTTTGAGACCGGGCACTTACCTGTGCCCCGACCATGTGAATGCCGTGCTAATTTGCCAGTCGCTGCACGTGGGTGTACCCTGTCCCGTTCCTGCCAGCCGGTGGCCCCGCGTGTGGCGGGCGGCCAGCTGGTCTGCGCCGGCGGCCTTCGCGCTGCGCCTGTCGCCTGTCTCTCGCCGCGATGCAACGCGCATGCCGCGCCGTTGTTCGGTGGCGTGGCCTCTGCACGCGAGAGGTGCTTGTGCCCGAGAGGTCCTAGGGTTAGGGATGGCAAATTTGAGCAAAACGTCGATACTTCCATACACTAGCAAAAGGTTTTCTATGTCGATGAAAACATCCGTGCTCCATGATTCTGCATTGTTGAGCGAAAACTGCATTTCGATATCGCTAACTGTGTAAAAGTTATGGGGATTGCTCATAGTTGGTGAGACTCCCTGTAAAGATCCGAAGAAAACATGATGTACATCGATGTTTCTGCTCGAAAATACCGATGCTTTAAAAACATCAATGATCGTTTTGCCATCGTGTAAATCAGCCTTTAGTAAAATCGCACTTTAGGCAGTTGCCTATGGTCCGGTTAAAATAATTTGGTGATTGACAGTTGTGCTTCTCAAGCTGTAGCTTCATACAATACGAGAGTATGATTTGGTTAATTTCATAAGTATTTATTTCAAGTGTTTACTTTCGTGTCCCGGGAGCACGTGCTCAATGGTACGCAAACTGTCAATGTCGCTCCCTTCCATTCACAACTGTCGATCACCAACTTATTTTAATCGGAGCATAGTTTCCTTAGGCGGAAGCCCGCCCTCGCCCGCCGGCCGTGCACTTCCCGCCAACCTTGTCCTCGACCTACTGCGGCGGCGGCGGCGGCGGTCGCCGCTACAACCGCCGCGCTCCGCCCCGCCACGTGGTCCCAGCGTACGGAGGCTCTCGCGAGTGAATGAGGCGGCGGTGACGTCACGGCGCGGAACCGGTTCCCGCCGCCATCTGCCGCTTCCACGAACGTTCGGCTCTCGAGGGACCTCCCCGCTCGCGCACGCGTCACTCTCGCTCGTCACGGCGACTGATTTGTTTTTTCTTTCTTCTGGAGAGCGCCTTCCGGGCAAAACAAAGGCCGCCGAGGGGAACCCTTTCTGGGAGGCGGGGTGGGGTCTCGGTGCCGTGCAAACGCGCCTGTGCCGTGTGTTGAACGCTGGGTAAGGGCGACTTGCGCGGTGATCAACGTACGCTTGTTATTATTATAATTTAATAAAATAGTTTTCTTGAATAACGGAAGAACAAACGAACAAGTTTGACTGGTTATATACAGTATCGGAACATTTGTGAAATATTTTTTACAAGAACCGCGAGGCCGGAAATGCCGTATTTCTGGCAATTGCTAATAAAATGGGGATAGATAACTTCTCCAAGGCAAATTACGTGAATAGGATAAAAGGTTTACGAAACATTTGCTTTGCATCCTGTTGTTTGAGCGTCGAGTAGAACGGTTACAGGTTATAGCAGCAATTTTATTTTTGCTGGCGCACAACCTCTGAGATTGTATTAAAAAGTGGTAAGAGTGTCAGTAGCTTCAGATAACACCGGTGGCTCAGAGCACCAACTGAGATCACTGCAGTGTCTCTGACCGGGAGACCCTAGGTTCGAGTCCCGACGGCGGCAGGATTGGACACTAGCTTGTCAGCTAGGTCGAATTCAGTCACTGTCTGGAGGAGAATTCTAGCGGCTGGCTGCCCTGATCAGTAGTTTTCCGTGGTTTCTTCGATCAAGATCAGGCGAATGCCGGAGCAATACCCTAACAAATGGTCCACGGGCCGCGTGCGAGCTCTTCTTCCTCATTCTTGCCCTTTCCTCTCCCCTAATTTACTCACATTTACATTGCACTACACTAACACATATGGCGGGAGACTGGTCGGGAGCTCTGAGCTTGTCCCAGCTAGTACGGTTCCCCGCTGATGGGAGATACCTGGTTGGGGAAACCTCTTTAGCCGACGAAGGTCGGCGCTAGATATCACCACTCAGCGGGGGGAAATCACCGTCACATCACGAGGAAACACATGCACTACACTTACGGGAATAATGAACTTAGCCGTTGACGCGCCCGGTCATACTAATCAATCACTCAATTCAGGCAACACATCACTCTTGCCATCCAGACTGCTTGCGAGCTTTTCATTGCAGGCTTTTTGTTGTCATGTAGTTTAAAGTGGGGTGGGCTACAATTGAGAGATCTAGTGAGAGAGGGAGGTAACCAACAAAATTCAAAATATCAATTTATGAACATATTCGATAACTTAGGAACTTTGACATACAAGAAATCTGAAAGACGTTATACTATTATCGGTCATATCCTATTGTCATAAACTGAAGTAATATTCTACTTCATATACACGAGTGCTGTATGACTCATGATGAATTATCAATGGTGAAATAAAATATTTCGTATGCTAATAATGCCCTTTGTCTCCATTTTTCATCCAGGAGACAACACAGGTAGATTTAAATGCCATACGTTAAATTCACTCATACTCAAATAAACATTTTGAGATATCAGAATACTTGTTCAGAAAGTTTTTACGAAACTCGTAATCACACAAATTAAAATTGTGAGTTTTAGTCAAGTAGATATCGCGATCCCCTGCTTTACGAAATGGTATGCTACAGTTGTAAATCGTAAGAGTATTCGTTGCTGGGATACTGACGTTCCTACAAACATTTCAGTGAAATCTGCATGAACTTTCAACTAGTAACAAGATTAGTACCTGAACTCGAAAAATGTTTATTTTCTTTAAATCTCCACGAGCTACTAGGTCAATTGAATCAAACTACTCTAGTAATCTTCAACTATGACGTTGAAGAGTCAAGACTGTAGAAGGATATTTCGCCTCTGTATGTTTTTCTGTTAAACAATGTTGAATATAATGCCTGTTAGTAAATAATGTAGATTAGTTTTATGAATTTTAATTAAATAAATCGTCTATTGTCGCCCGACTGAGCTGTGTTGGCAGCTGGCAAATGAAGGGAGCCAACGACACTGGAGCGACCCGGTTCCTATAATCTAAGGCCGAAGTCTGCAAGTCTGACGCGAATAGCTTGAGTCACAGTGAAAGGGGGATTATAAAAGGAGGTACACAAACCCTGTTTATAGTACACCTTCCCTGACTTTTTCAAAAAAAATTATTTACTCGTCTGAAATTTTCGAAATCATACACATTTCTACAGATGGTGTACAATCATTAGTGAATGGATACCATCATTATCTCAAGGTAGAGTGTGAACAAAGGTGCTGCAATAATAATGCAACATAGTTCTTTTAAATAATTCATTGTCTTATTCAAGTGTAGATACGTTGAAGTAAATAAGAAGGTATAAGTGCAGGAGTTTTGTGGTATCCCAATGTGGTTTTTAAATCATTCTGGTTTTAATCGTGTGTTAACTACCCTTTTTAACATTGATATTTGCTTCTTCAAGCCAAAAGACATGTTGAATACTTTTATTGCGCACATTTAGTCACATTTCTTTCACTGAGCCAAAACGTGGTTAAGTTCATGTTAAAATCTGACGGTGACTTTGGGTGCAACCTATACACGCTTTCTGGGGCTCCGAATTCCTTACCCGCCCTCTTACAAATAGTTGAATTTTGAATGCAGGTAGCAACAAGGATTCCACCAATCAGTCTAGCTTTATGCAATCGATTGAATAATAGTGTGAAAACAAAAGAAATCTTAAACAACCCTAGAGCAGGGCACCTTTTTTAGTTAAATCAACAGGCGCTTGGTATATTCCATTCATTACTGTTTTTTCTTTATTTTTCTTTTGTTATTGAATAGAATAAAGTATGTTAAAATACATCTGGATTGATTGTATGAAACACAAATTGTCGTAATATCTAACAGAGGCAATAAAGATATTCCTTATGAATAATTTACAAAATGGAGCAAAAATATAAGGCTAAAAATAATGATGAAGTGAGGGTATTATGACATAATTTTGAGATAATTTCTTCTGAATGGATTACATCTTCATTTTCACACTTTTCACGTTTTATTATATTTTGTGAATGTTGTTTACATCGTGCTTCCACGCACGCAAGCACGCACGCACGCACGCACGCACGCAGAGTACGAAGCAACTTTAAGGGAGTGGCAAATTAATGGTTTCTTCATCGAAGGGAAACGCTTAACCCAGGGGTCCTCAAACCTTTTAAACGGGGGGCCAGTTCACTGTCCCTCAGGCCGTCGGAGGGCCGGATTATATAGTGCGATTTTTCTAACTCTCCCTCTCAAGCCCCTTCGGCCGATCACACGGCATTTCGCGTCTTTCTCGGTTCTGCCGCTAGATGTCGCATGGTCGCAAGCACTGCTTGATATGGTCACGATTATGCGTAATCTAGCGGCATGACTGAGGAAGACTCGAGGTACTGTGACATTTTCCATCGTGAAGACAGGCCTTGAGAGGCAGACTTTGATGTTTCTGGTGGAAGACATCGTTGTTTAAAAAACATCGATATTTGGAATCCCTAGACACCCTAACACATAATTAAAAATGTGCGGATTTTAAGAAAAAAAATCTTTAAACCATAAAAACCCGGCGGGCCGTATAAATGTCCTCGGCGGGCCGCTTGTGGCCCGCGGGCCGTTGTTTGAGGACCCCTGGCTTAACCTGTCGAGATCATTAATCCATTTTTTCTCTGTCATTTCTTTGACAATATTACAGAGGCAATAATGCTGTACTGAAATGGGAGGTTACTACAATAAAAAAACAATTTGAAACTAAGACAAACTAACTTTAACTACTCGAATATGAGTGAATAAAGAATTTATAGTATTTCATAGAGTAAATTGTCGTCATAAAACAAAGTATTGCCATTTCTCCTGTTGTGCTATGTAATTAAAGTACTGTTTGTAAAAGGTCGGATAAGCACATAAGCACCTAGTTTGCAGGTTTTTTTTACTGGTAACTCTTCTTTTATCCTTCTCTTGGGCTCCTTACGTAACTTGATATGAATGACCTTTCCATTCATTGACGTTCGTTTCTCGGAGAACCTTGCACTGTTGCAGATGTCGTTCATGATCAGATTGTTACTGTTTCAAGGATACACATTTCACTTCTCCGCGGAAGTATATTAGTGACGTAACTTCCTATTAGTTTATTATTCTTCGTTATTCAAACATTTTTTCGATACCACTACTTTAGGGAAGGGAATATGTTACGCTTTGAGGTTGCAGTGACATTTGGGAATAAATAAATATAATTGATTTGTAGGCACGAAAGTGTGTAAACAAAGGCAGAATGTACAAGTTTAAATTTTCCCCAGAAGCAGTTGAGCGTGTTTGGGGCTTAGTGCAGTAAGTCCCTATCACGCTGTCAAAATAACTGCATTTTACTTACAAATTTCAGAAGGGAAGTTAATATAGATATGAAAATGCTATTATTCTTTAAACCTGCTGTTGCTACAATACAATTTTACTTGCTATGTAATTTCATAAAATGATAAATTCATCCTAACTACTACATGTGCAATTTTATTACCCAACTTTTGGGAGTTACAGTGATTGAGTTTAAGGACGCATCAATAGCTAAGGTCATTGGCGTTGGGAGTTACAAGTAGAAAGTCATTATATAAAAGTCATATTAATATTTATTTTTCATAATTTCTAATTTTATTATTGGAATTTAATATTGGATTTTTTAGATTATACTCCCGCCGCAATATTTAGTTTTCATAATATGAATTTAATATTAGAAGCCGTGGGATACAGCAAATATTCATACATAATTGTGATTTATAAATGTTTTCTGTTATCTCTAAATTAATTATTGTAATTTTTTTGTGTTCTCCTACAAAATTCTGTAGAGAATTTGATTCCATCACAATAACTTCTTTTATATTCGTATGGTCGTAAAGCAATTTTAAGGAGCGTCTCAGTTCCGCAAATGCTCCATTTTCTTCATTAGTTCTACAACTTTACACCAAATTACTTTTAAAAGCAGAGAAATTCCTTTCTATAACTGCAGCGTAATCACTCTGAGACTGTGATTGGTACTTGGAACGAGAACGGAAAACTGCATTGTGCACAAGAAAACGTTCTTGAGGTTCAGGGATGTTAAACCGGTGCGTTCTTGTGGAAAAACTTACTTCCTACTCGTCTTTTATGTGCCAGTGTCGTTGGCTGATGAAACAGAGTACAGTGTGGCATCAGACTGCTACTCCTGAAGTCCTTTGTTTTATTCTTGAGAACTGAAATTCGCGGGATGTTCCCGGACTTTCCTTGAGTTGCGGGCTTAAAGGAATTTGTGGGTTGAGAGGTGTAATGAAGTAACTAGCGTGTGATTAATAAGAATTACTGTTTACGTTTAGTAAAGTCACGACTTGGTAGAAAAATCTAAGTTGGATATTATTATGTCACAAAGTATTTGAAATAGGAATCAGTTATATCAGGGCTGTCCAATTGTCGACCCGCGAAAGGTTAGTAAACAAACATGAAAGTGTCGTCCCCGTGGCCGAGATCGCTAAGACAGTAGTGCCGTAGTGATCTTGGACCCTGGGGGTCGCGGGTTCGATTCCCGCCTCGAGCATGGTTGTATGTGTTCGTTCTTTCACCCCTTATCATCACCATATCGTTTCATCGTCACACCATAACGTTAGATCCAATAGTGGTCGCTAATGACCTAATAGTTGATGTGACCTTAAAGAACCCCCCCCCCCCCAATGAAAGTTCCTTGCAACCATGTCGGGCGAGAATATTGCGCCTAGCGCATGCGTCCTGTCGGGGTCAACACCCCTTAATGTAAAAAAAAACAGATTTAACGATTTTTAACGAAAAGTTTAGATTGAACGATTTTTTCTAGTAAAATTATCCCAAAGTTTTTCACTGCGTTATGCATGGTAGAGCCTGATATCATGCATGGTTCCACCCCGTCCTGTTACCACTTGAACAGCCGGGCAAACTGCCGAAATTAACAACACGAGGTCACGTGTGAATCGCTCAAGTAATGAAAATATGACCCTCAACCACATTAAGGTTTTGGTTTTAGTCCTTGAGGCTTTGGAAGGTGGACTCCTCTGATATTATATGATATACAGAAATATTTTTCCTCTTTGCCTTGAATTTTCTAACAAAATTATGAAATCATTAAGTTTTGAAGACGGCGAATGGTAATTATTATTTTGATTAGTTAATCTGTCCCAAAAATATAAAAGCATGTTGCCCGAAATTCGGTTTTTTGGTCTCGTTTCACGTTGAATACTATACGTATATTTCAACAAATTAATTTTTTGTCCAATTAAGTTCTAGAAAGGAACAAGGTTTGCAACTGTCTCATTGTCAGTAATAACATTTCTTGCAAAGCAAAACAAAATAGATGGATTGAACTCAGAAGACATTTTCTTTTGTATTCTTGTAATCGAAAATTGAATTGTTCTAAGGAGCTCTTCACGGACTGGAGAGAAAGGATGATTACAAAGTTCACGGTTCAAGGTCTGACACAAAACGAGTAAGCTTTCGCCTTTCTGAAGGATAATGATGTTCAAGTTATCGTTTCCTGTTGTGAAAATCGACAAGGGGGAAGAGGGTAGAGGGGGAAATACTGTCTACATTATCCGAACGAAAAGGGATTGGAAGTGTTTGGTGACTTTCGAAGAGTTCTCTCTTTACGCAGATAAGAAAAATGTGGAGATCAAGTGTGAACAAGACCTTGGTGGCTTAAGGGATGTGGCTACATGTCAACCGCAGATAAAGGATCCAGTGGTCTTCCGAGTGTGTGGCGTCCGTCAGCGCGTTGTTCCATGTTGTTACCTTGATTATGTTGTGCCAAGAGAAGCTAGACAAATAATGAAGATACAATTACTTTAAACGTGGCAATGTTTCTCTAGCGCTTAATGAACACAGTCGTTAAAAATGAACACAGTCGTTAAAACATGGGTTGAAATTACATTTCAAATAAATTTCTCGTATTTTAATATTTCGTCTTTACCAAAGATAAATATTCTGTAATTTAGTCTTCATTTGTGGTATTGCATTTTGCAATATAAACCTAAGATCATCTGATTATGTGCAGTTTTAAACAATTGGAAATTTCTGCTGCATTTGACTCAAATAATGGTAGTTAAGAAGTAAATGTGAAAAATTACATTTATGTGAAAAATCCAATTATGTCAAATTGCTAGACTATGTGCAATGTGCTAGTTGAAAATTTCACATGTCTGAGTTGAGAAACGAACTTTCTTCATTTACTGACTTTTCTGCACCTAAGTCATAAAGGTAGGAGGGGTAAAAATTCTTATTATAATGGTCTGGAAAAAATAAATGTATACATAATTTATTTCTTCCAAAATATACTTCTCGCGTTAATTTGTACAAATTTGTTCGAAAAGCTATCCACAAGAAGTCATACTTCCATTAACTTAACTGTCTGAAATGCGATTTGTTTAAAAAAATGATTGTATGGAGTATAGAAAGTGGTAACCTGTGAAGCCAGTGAGCGGAAATAATGATTCCTTGACTAGGCACGTTAAGTCCAGTAGTGCAGTTCACCCCCAAAGGAAATTGTGGTGCAGTGAATGTGATAAACAAAATGTAGCTGATGTGTACAGTCTCTTGGGACTACTGCATATCTTGTCTTGGCTGCTCTGTGGATGTGACGAATTAGGTACATAACCAGAGTAGTATTTTGATTTTCTTCACAAGATAAACACACTATGCAATGTTAACTGAAATCATGTTTATTTTTGATGAGTGTATTAATAATTATTCGTGGCAAATAATATGACGAATATATGATAATGATGATGGTGACGAATGTATGGTAATGATGATGGAGCAATGTCGAAAGAGAAACAACAGAAATGGGAGAATCGTAAAGCAGTCTGATACCATTTCTTTCCACTTATAGCAAATTCCACATCGATTCGAATACCACCGAAACGTAAATATACAAAGCTTGTTGGGGTATCAGTTGTGCTTCGATTATCAGCTCGACAAGAGGAGTCGAAATTCAAGAGTAAAAAAATATTTACTTCTACATTACTAACCACTGAACTCTTACGTTCAAAGTTTTCTTTGATACTGAAGAGTAAAAGGTGAAATGGTAATTTACGTTGCTTTTGCAAGAGGTTATTTATATCCCTCTTCTTCCAATTTCATAACTAGTTCTTTTAGGCGAAATTAACCAGTTATAGAACAACGACCAACATATCAAAGTTATAGAACAACGACCAACATATTTTCGTAGCTGTATTTCACGTAAGGATACCCAATTATTCCAGGGAAGATGAAAAATAAAAGATTATTATCTCGTACCTACCTAAGAAACTAAAAGTTTTCACTTTGAAAATTTTTATTTTTTCGTAATGATAAACTAACATTTCGTCCAACTTTGTGGAAAAAATACTATCCGGAACATGTTTCTGACGTAATTACCTCTTCAATTAGGTGACAGCGTGACAATTGATTGAAATATTGTATATCTAAGTGGTGGAAATCAGTTTCATTTTTCAAAATTTGTGATTAGAGTATCCAACAAAAGAGTAGACTGAAATATATCAACGAGCCTGAGGATGTTTCTGTTTTAAGCAGGACATCGAATCAAAACCGAAACCGTTAAAAACAGTTTAATAGAGAGAGCGAAAGTGAAAGAGTACACTATCCCTCAACATTAGCGGGATTTAGGTTCCCAAAAAGCATCCCGAATATTGAGTCTATCTTTTAATGAAGAAAGATTGGTTAGGTTCCTGGATATCGAAAAGCTGTTTGAAAAAGAAAGAAGAAAATAACTGACAAACAATTGTAGTAGAACTGTGTAAGTGCTACTAAAACAGAATTCACAATTAACATTCCAAAGATAAGAAATGAAACAATATTTGGAAGTTCTCAAAGTTGAAAGTGATTGAATGTAAGATTTGGAATTTTTTTTGTTTCATCACCCTCTTCGTTCTAGTAACCAAATGTGGAAGAGTTGCTGCTTCTATTTTTATTTTAAAATTCATAGTTATTTCCATGTTTGAATCACGTCCGAATGCCTTTTTCACCAGAACTTGTTGAAGTTTTAGAACGCCATTAACAGTTTTGACATTGAAGTTGCTCCAGGACGCAGTTTCGTTTCCGTTACTTCATCAGTAGGTTCGAGGAGGTTTTCTTCGCTGATGATTTCCTGAAGCTCCACTTCAGTGAGGTCATTATAATGAGAGTTGCACAGATCCTGAATGGCTTTTCTGTTTATGTGGCCAAATCCCTTATCTCTAGTTTGACTCAACAGAATTTTACAATTACGCTATTCTGTTAATGTGAATCGACTTTCCAACTTGAACATTTTTGCATAACGTGGTACTTTGAGCTCCGTTGTCTTCCGCATTCGTTTCCGAGATGACGCTGATAAAGGAAATGAAATGTGCTCGCTTTCAAAAAAAATGTTGTTCGACCAAAAGATGCACTCGCGAATGTTAAAGTCGCAAATGCTAAAACCGGTAGCATTTTTCTAATGTTCGGAACTCGCGAATAGCAAATTCGCGGTTGTCCAGAGATTACTGTACTTTTTCATTAAATGTATTGCGGTGATAGCAATCGAATGAAACTGTTTCGGGTGAAATTTTTAAAATATCTTCAACATTTCGTTGATCTTGTCTTAACCGTTAGATTTAAGCCAGCAAGAAATATCATAAAGATATAAAATGAAGTTTTTAGTCAAAAAACGCCACATTTGATGCAGCATTACATTGCATTTTCTTTGTTTCGCAAGTGTAGAGAAAGAAAAATTAGTTGTGATACAGTTCATATCCGGAGTAAGAAAATTTCTATGAGATTTACAAAATGAAGATGGTTGTTCAAGACATTCAAAACATTTTTTTTTCAGAATTTCCCTCCTGTCATAAAAATTACCAGAAGCCGACTTTTACATAGATGATAAATCTACGGAATGGCTGCTCTAATCGCTCATCCCCGTGGTTTCCTCCTCAGGCAGATTGCGTTGTGGTATCTTAAACGGGCAGTGCGCCCCCCCCAATAGAAAGCTATAGGGCACTTGTACCACTACGAGTATTTTCCTTTGCAAAATTGTTCAATTATGAATTAATATTCTGTATGTTAAATGTTATTAAATTTTCCTTATTTTACGTGCCAAGAAACTTGATATATTTGTTCAGTATATGTAAATTCTGTCCTCGTATGACACGTATATGCTTTTGTAATTAGCTTAATGCTTTTGCTTCATTGTTCACAAGCTCTCCTCTTGTTTATGGGATGGCCTCTTTTGCTTAATTCGCTATCAATATTATTAATTTTCCTCCTTTGCAAGTGAAGTTTGTCAACGTATTACCAGTGTATACCTCATTACTTCATGAAATATGCAACGTTTCACGAAAGATTTGCTGGAGAGCAATCTTCTTCAAGGTTTGTCAACAACTGCGGTTGTGATCTACGCAATGCTTCAGGAGGCCAATTCATGGTCATTGACATCCAAATATCAAGAGATCAATTAAGCTAAATTTGAACAATAGGAAAACCATTAGCGACAGTTTCGATAATGAAAACTGTCAACAAAAATTAGAGTGAAATATATAGTTTACAAATTTATCAAATCAAGTATATGCAATTTAAAACATTTCAATATTTGACTTAATGTACCTAAATGGAATATTGTATTACCGTTTATTTTTTGAAAACGAATATTTCTCATAACTGACATAATGGATACTTTTACTGCCTCGAGACCCGAATTCAGCAAAGAAATTCGTGTCTCGAGGAGTGAATAATGTACTTGGTCTCCAAGCATAGACGAGAAATGAGTCCAATGCCTTTACGCCTTCCCCTTTACTGGGCAGGTGATCAGTGGGAATTTGCTATTGCCTTCGACTGGATGAATGATGGATGAATGAAGTTATCATTATGGGTGAAAGATGATGAGAAAGCGATGAAGATGGATAAGTGGATGATTCAGATGTGATACAAGAACAAAGATGCCAACCATTCCACAATCACATGATGAAATTATTCATGCCCTACGCAGGACCCGAAACGCAGCCTTTGGCTCCAAGTAACTCAAAGTAAATCCGTGTAACTTCGAGTAGCTTCGAGCTAGTGCGAGTAGCAGCTTCGAGCTCGTGCGAGTAGCAGCTTCGAGCTCGTGCGAGTAGCAGCTTCGAGCTCGTGCGAGTAGCAGCTTCGAGCTCGTGCGAGTAGCAGCTTCGAGCTCGTGCGAGTAGCAGCTTCGAGCTCGTGCGAGTAGCAGCTTCGAGCTCATGCGAGTAGCAGCTTCGAGCTCGTGCGAGTAGCAGCTTGGAGCTCGTGCGAGTAGCAGCTTCGAGCTCGTGCGAGTAGCAGCTTCGAGCTCGTGCGAGTAGCAGCTTGGAGCTCGTGCGAGTAGCAGCTTCGAGCTCGTGCGAGTAGCAGCTTGGAGCTCGTGCGAGTAGCAGCTTGGAGCTCGTGCGAGTAGCAGCTTGGAGTTCGTGTGAGTAGCAGCTTCGAGCTCGTGCGAGTAACAGCTTCGAGCTCGTGCGAGTAGCAGCTTCGAGCTCGTGCGAGTAGCGGCTTCAAGTCGCTCCCAGTACCTCAAATTCCCTGCGTCACCTAGACCGTCCTGCGGCGGGGATACGGTACCCCATAACTCCATTCCCGTTGGAAGAGCCCCAACCGAACTGACGTAAGCAGGCGCGGCGCGGTGCGGGTTGCGCGCAGAGCTGTGATGGCCCGCGAGCCTCCGCCCACGCAGCGGCCGGCGCCGCCCACGCTTCTCCACCGCCGCCCCCAGCATCCGCCCCCGCGGTCCACGGCGCCTCGGGTATTGATCCTTGCGTGACGTCACCGGCGCGTCGCGTGACGTCAGCGCGGCAAAGGGGTTGCAACACCTCCCCGCGCCAATCGATTCTCGCTTTTCCCGCCCTCGCCGCCGCTCCCGCGTGCAAGAACCGCCTCTTCCGCTTCCGCTGCACGTGGGCCGCTCCGGGGAATCCCGTTTACTCTTCTTTGGAACTAAGCCCCCCTGCGTCGGAGAGGTTTTCTATCCGCGTCCCCGGAAATTGCTCGTGTGCGATTCATAGGACCACTCGGTTTTATGGGACGCTCTCCCGTGGTAATTGCGCAGTTTATTGTCGAGATATTTTACGATTTTTCGCGAGCAACTTCTTCAAAGTGATTCGATAAATGATACCACCGTATCTCTTTAAGAAACATAGGCTTTTATTTTCTAAACCTTGTGTAGCATTAGGAACTGTAAAATATTAATCGTATATTTATGATCTCGTAGGTGCGTGGCAAACGTATGAGGTTAATTATCGGGTCCGATTTGAATAGAAAGCTATACATTTCCTAATTCTTTTTAAAACATTTTTTACTTTCCAGGAAATTTTATTTTATGGAAAATTTTTCACATTAATCTTTGAGGTGATCCGATAAATAATACTGATTGTTGTCGCGCAAACCGGTTAATTTTTTTTACAAATAGAATTATTTTAACATGCGGACGAATTTAGGCCAAATAACTTGCGAGGGATCTAACCTGTGGGTTGTAATATTTAGGAACACGAGTTAAATGTAATCCTGTGTACTGCCATTACCTTATTTAGGCCAAATAACACATTGTTGCTTTGTGAATGCAAACTATTCTTGTGTAAGATATTGCAATGCAAACTCATGTTTAATTTTAGTTTTACTTTACTACTTTGTCTTTGTTAAATTCTCTGGCTTTTTAACTTTAATTAAATCGAAAAGGATCATTAAAGTTCATCAGGAGTCCAGAAGAGGTCCCTTAAGGTTTATACTTTATCCTGGACTGAATACTCAATTTTTTGAATAAATAAAATATACATTCACGAAATTTCGTTGTATGAGTATGTAAACAAGTATATACTTGATCAAAAGATCGATTTATATATACCTGATCAAAAGACAATAGCCTCAGGACAGAACGTACAATAGGTTGCCAAGATATGGATCCAGCTAGTTCATTCATTCCAGCCCGGCCACGATGCTTCCCCTTGAAGTCTGCCCCCGCACGGGGTCCAACAGTGAACGGCGAAGTGCTATCGATCTCGAAAGCCCGGCGGAGGCAGGGGCGAGCGCAAAGCAAACCCAGAGGCTGCGGTGGAGGCTGATCGAAAACTCCCAGCCGCACTTCCGCTTGCATGAAGGATAACAGATTCAGTATGGAAAACCCACGTCCGCATGCTTTTACTGTACCGCTGCGCGGAGAGTTTGTGATTCATGCGTAATGTCATGCAAATTGGACATGTTGTGCACTTTGCGCTTGTGTAACCCAGCGTGTTTCGAGTTATCAACCGGAATCTGGAAGTGGAAATTTGCGGTTCATTTAGTTTCTTCCGACCGTATGTGATGTCTATGGATCTGTAGTGTAATTTTCCCTTTTCGGTGCACTATTATCCCCTTTGAATATGACGTGTCCACATGGTGAGATGAATAGAAGATTGTCCGTAAGTTAACAGAGACGTTGTCTTGCTTTGTTGCAATTCCTCGGGAGAAGTGAATGCTGATGGAGTTGTGGTAGATTGGAAACTGGTAATTCGCTTGCAAACCAGAAAACCCACTGCTTACAAAAACCTGAGACCGAAATTAGAGAGCGCATGTCGGGATTCGAAGTGTCGTCTGAGAAGTGCATGGCGAAGATAATTCTTGTTTTCCATCAGTCCGAAATTCATGTTTTACGTCAGTATTCCTTCTGATTTAAAATATTTGCAAACATTACAATGTTTCATGAAACATTACAATGAAACATTACAAATTGTCTTGTATAAAATCTTGCCCCGTTTTTTAAAAGGTTATACTGATGAAAGTGCCATTCGTACATTCTAGCTTGTTACATAACGTTTCTTGAAGAGATGCTAATGGAAGGCATAATACATATGCATAGCACATATGCATTTATATAAGTACTCTGGTGTCGTTGGAAGTGAGGAGATGGAAACTAAGAGTTTTAGTTGGCATTACGACCTACCATTACAACCTTATTATCGCAACTTGATATCCCATCGATCTTGCAATTACTCGGACATGACGGTCGGAATACAGCGGCCACAGTGACCGAAATAACCTCTCGAGTTGTAACCTTTGTCACCAGCCCCAGAACTACATATCAGTACTACATATTAATAGCAGCAACACCTTTTGATGAAATTTGTGTTTTGAAGCAAGACAAAAAAACTGACTTTATTTCCACAATTTTAAAAGCTTACATACGATATTTTTAACATTGGCGAATCAAAAATAATGTAGAAAATTTTGTTATTCAGTCATTTAGAACCTGACAGTTGACAAATACCTTCAGTCGTTAGTAAATTGCGCTGATATATTCCATTCTGGATCAAACCACCTTTTGTGTCTGTCAGTGATTTAGAGCTGATTAATGATTTAGTGATAATTTAATGCAATTAAATTAGGATTGTTGTTTCTGCTGCTTTCGTAGGTTAAGGAGCCAGAATCATAGGTTGTGGAATCTGTTTTTTGATGGTAATCTCTTTCTTTCCAATTGATCTCTTCATGAGTTGCCAGACGTTTCCTATTTGGTTCTGGTCTGGTGAATCTCCCAGCTACAGTAACAAGTGTTTACAACAACAGCAGTTCCTCAACTTTATATGCCGATTTGTAACAATATTATTTAAATCAGGGCTGATCATATGGGAGGCCCACTTGGCGTGCCTTGCCCACCGGCTGCTTGTCGAGTCAGCCTTCTTACTTACTTTTTTTTAATTTTCTTCTGGATAGACATATACAAAGATCAGTGTTTTTGGTACTCTATACATTTGTTATAATTGCTTATATCTACTTACAATTAACTTACACTATTCTTAAAATACAACTTACAAGACTAATAGGGTGGTACAGGTATTTTATATAAATATCTCTACTTTGGGTCGAGATTTGAGAATTTTTCAAGAAATATGTGGAAAGGAAATTTATTCTTTATGCGGGTTCTGTGTACTGGATTTTGGCAGAGTCTTAGAGGGGTTAGATTGGGTATGTTTGGGATGTTATGGAAGAAGTGGGTGGATAAAAATATAATGTGGTCGGTTATCGGTTCTAGCTGGAATTCTTAATGGAGTTGTGCGTTGGAGATGTACCAGGGGGCATTCGTGATGGTGCGGAGGAACTGATTTTGAATGACTTGGAATTTTTTAGTATTAGATTTGGCTGCGCTGATCCATACTGGGCATGCATATAGTAGTAGTGGTCGTGTGATCATTTTGTATAACAGTATGGCAGTATTGTACGAGTCAGACTAACCGAGGGAGGGGGTTTAGGTGAGGGGAGGCGCTAGGGCGCTCGGCTCTAGTCTAGTGAAATAAGAGCAGTATAAAGGCTTCCGCGGGCAGACTGGTCCGACTTCTTACATTTGAACGGCCCTGATGTACATCATATAACATCGTGAGTCCTCAGAATCTTAATGCATTGTCAAATATCTAGATCTAGGACGCATCTAAATGAAAAATAAATTCCTCCTAATGTTTTGTGTTTCTGTGAATATAGTTTGGAGTACCAGCGACAATACAGTCGGCTCAATTAAGTTTCTTGCTTCATTTTTGAACGTTTGAAATTACCTCTTACCACCAGAGATCCCTATTATACACAAAAACTGTGAGCATGTATAGCACAATGTTGATGCCTATGAAATAAAGTGCAGTTATTAGAGTTTAACGGCAGTAAATGTGATAGCAAAAATATTAATTACATATTAAAGGGTGTTTTTGGCTATCAATGTCAGTGTACATCACTTTGATTCCAAAAGTAATCCATGAAGTTCAGTCACAAAAGGATCATTTGCACCAAACATGTTAACATTTTGTCTTGTCAGTAGGCAATTGCGGTTTTTTATATTCGAGTGGTAGTGCCTATATTCTTACCTGAAAGCACAACAATGAATGCTACAAGGCAATGTGAAATCTTAAAGAATCTCCAATCACGAATTCACAGAATTTAGAGTACAATTGCAGCACGTCAGGTTCGGCGGCTTTTGTTTCACTGATGTTGATCATCCGTTGGGTGAAGAGAGGAATTTGGAGGTCGGGGAATATTTGTTTTATGTAAGATAAGAATAATAAATCAGGAATATCAATTTAATTATTTTATGTACTATTTGTTAAGATTTAAATTTTGAATATTTATTTTATATATAATCTACAGTGGAAGTTAACTTTATTATCTTTTGAAGAGTATAACATTGAAGATGTTAGGGAGATGTTATATCTTTAGGTGATGAATTGAAACCAAAAAGAGGTATATAATTGTTGATAATATCATTGAATTTATTTTACAATTCAGGAAATAATTTGTACAAAAGTGAGCTGCTAAATTGTCTTTTTAGCGGTTGAATCCTGTTGTTATTTCTGATTTATATAGTTTATTAAAAAAAGGTATATTTTCATTATATGGAAAATGTTTAAATATAAATAATTAAGGATGAAGTATAATCTTTCTTTCAGGTCGAAACTAAATGCATAATTGCTTCTTAATTGATATTAATTAAATTAATCAATTCTTAATCAATATAAACTGGCGTCATTGAATCGTCTGTTCTCAAAACTTAAAGATCACCTGATGAAACATCACTACTTTTTGGATGATGAAGAGGAGACAAGAGGAAGCCTGCGAGTTCATCAAAGCTAAACATTTTTCATTGATGGTATTAATAAACTGGTAACCCAAAGGGAGAAGTTTATTCATACCCTGGGGGATTATGCAGAGAAATAATTATGCAGGTCACACTTTCAAAGTTACAGAAACGTAACCCTTTTTGTTTTACTTAAATATAAATTTCTGATAAAGAAATGGATGCTTTACTATTCAAAATGTCCTGATAATAACGTTGCTAAGGGCTACAGTCGGAGTAGCTTCCCTTTTCACGCTCGTTGCTCGAATGAAGCCACCGCTTTTCGACTCGCGTGCAATCGATGCTCGTGCACTTTCTCGCAGAAGGGCGCTTTGAGTGGCATTTACGATGCGAAGCTGCCTCGAGGGGCGGGGACGAAGGAGATATAACGAAGCACCTCTGGGTTTTAAACAATAGAACGTAAGGCAGGGACGACACTTCCTTTAGCGGCAAGTGCAAGTTAGAAGACGTGAAAAAAAAGAGTGGAGGCATGGTCGTGAAGTGAGCATTCATGGTGGAAGTTCATTGTCATAAACTTCATTGCATTTATTGTAGAGTAATGCATTAATGGACATTAACCTTAATGGAATTGTACAATAAGAGAGATTAATATGTTTGAACATTAAATTTAATGCTTAAATTGTAATCATTTTCGATATAAAGTACATGTTCTCCCTCCTTCATTCATTCATTCATCCCAGATGTGACCATACGGCCTCGCTGGTGGAAGATACCTGGTTGGGGTAAACCCCGCAAGAAGGTCGGCGCCGGACCTCGCCACCCCGCGGGGGAAATTCACAGCCACCTCCCCTAATGGCCATAATGACTAATGACCACCTCCCCTAATGGGACTAATGACCATAGCAGTTGCAGCGCTAGGAAACGTGATATAATCTATCAACAAATAATGGAAACATCTGAGTTGTAGCTAAAGATGGCGAATGTGTACTCCTGCACCAAGAAATAGTTTTTATTGTTCTTATGATTTGTTTTTCTAATAAGATGATGTGTGATGAAAAGGACTGATCGATCCCATAAACTTTGACTATAACCTGGGCCCAAACTTCACCGTGACTGTTATTTGCTGTTTATCATTGGCAATATCACGAGTCCTTTGGAAATTCGAATCGCGAAGCGAGGAGGGGATTTATCTGAGCATTTCGAAAGTAGGAGTGGTATTTATTAGGACTATTCCACGAATGAAATTCCTTAACTGAGTTCCAAAATGCACCGAATATTGAAAGTAACTGGAAACTATGATAAAATCAAAGATATTATGTTATAGTACACACGCGGTTTATTGGACATAGCGATCGATGTATACCGCCTCCTAAGATAGATGAGTCAGAGTTTGTGATTGGCCTGAAGGGAGAAGCGGTTAGAAAAATCGGATAGAAAAGGCGGTACACGTTTTGAGATTCTTCTCCCTAATTGGTGCGATTTTTATACGTAGTTAAACAATATTGGTTTTAAAAATTTCACGAGTGGAATAGTGGGAGTAATGACGATAAGTGTAACGTTGTCTGAGCTGGTTGTGCGAGATCGGCGGGGCGGTGAACGGGTCCCGGGGAGCGGCGAAGGCCAGTGTCGAGGCCGTGGGCTCGGAGGCGAGCGGTGCGGTGTAGCGGGGCGGGGCGGGGCGGGGCGGGGCGGGGCGGGGCGGGGCGGGGCGGGGCGGGGCGGGGCGGGGCGGGGCCGGGCCGGGCCGCGGGGCGCGGGTTCGCGTCTGGCTGCATCGCGCGTGCCGCAGCCGGCGCCGCAGTCCCTCGCGGGTGACGCAATCGAACCGCAGGTGGGCTCAGCGCCCGGCGCGGCGTTGCACTCGCGCTCACCCCCACTCACTTGTTTTTTTTCTTTCTTCGTTTTCGTAATTCTTTTTTTTTTTGTTATTTAAGGTCGCATCAACTACTAGGTCATTAGCGACCCCTATTGGTTTTAACGTTATGGTATGATGATGAAACGATATGGTGATGATAGGGGGTGAAAAGACGAACACATACAACCATGCCTGAGGCGGGACTCGAACCCGCGACCCCTCGGTCCGAGGTCCCTACTGCACTACTGTCTTTGCGATGTCGGCCACGGGGACGACTTCGTAATTTTTGTTGCTAGATTAGCACGGCGCTCTTTGATGTAAAAAAATAATTGTGCTGCCCAAGTTGTTAATGAAGTGAAATTTTAAACAGAACAAAATTATTTTGCTCGCCCATCCTCGGGCGTGGGTTACAGGGAAGTAGTACAAATAGAAGTCGTTTTTTAAACATGTGGGGAGTGCATTTGCGCCCACTCCTCCCCACTCATTTATTTTTTTATCTCCGTTTTCTTAATTTTTGTTGCCAGCTTAGCGTACCGATTTTGGATTTTAAAAAGAACATTTATGCTACCCAAGTTGTTAATGAACAAACACTTCGAACAGAAAAAAATACGGTGCTCGTCTATTCTCCGGCATAGGTTACATGGAAGAGGTGCAGAAAGAAGTAGTTTTTTTCAAAATGAGGTTTATTTACTAAACTAGAAGTAATGATTACAAAACTAGAAGTATAAATCAAGAAGTAATGAATCATATTTTCCTGAAAGGAAGTATAGTAATTAACAGTTTCATCACTCCAGGGTTCCTTGGAATTTTCTTTGCAAAAAATGTTTTCTCCGCGCGTTTTCTTTCAGAATTCTTTTAAATTATTCTAAAATAATTCTGCCCAAAATAATGCCAATCCATTAGTCTTCTCGAGAATAATTGAACATGCTATTGAGTACATTTTGGGTATCTTAACCTCCCTCCCTTCCTTCCTCCCTCTCTCATATGCGTTTTAGATGCTTAACCCCCCTCCCCAAACATGTCTTCAGTTCTCTTAAAGTACTCTGGAGGAATTCGAAAAAAAGATCTTTTCCCTGCCAGTAGACCGTGAGGCGTTGAATAACACCTTGCTTTTCTCGGCTGCCCGGGAGGCGCCGCGTCCTAGGCGCAGGTGCAAACTATTCGTCCGCCTCGGTGCGACCTTTCTTATACTTCGGTTTTCCTTTCTTGGCACGCGGGTGTGTGTGTTATCAAAATGGAATATCTCACGGTATTTCGCGTCGTTCTCGGTTGTGCCGCTAGGGGTCGCATGATCGCGACTATATCAAGCAGTGCGGGCGATCATGCGACTTCTAGCTGTACAACCGAGAACGACGCGAAATACCGTGAGATATTTCATTTTGATGACACCCCCCCCACGCGCCAAGAAAGGAAAACCGACGTATAGGGCGCCTTTCGCCCCTTTCCAAGGTCGCAGCATGGTGGTCGAAACGTTTCCATCTGTGCCTAGAGCGCGTCGTCTCCCGGACAGGCGAACGGATACTGATTCCGGCCGCGCAATCCTACGCTTTCAATGCCTCACTTGTCCCGAATGGTGGCTCAGGGCATCAACTGATGTCACTCCGGCTCTGACCGGAAGGTCTTGGGTTTGAGTCCCAATGGTAGCAGGATTTTCGACACCAGCTAGGTAGTTAATTCGAATTTAGCTTTTGTATAGAGGAGAATTCTAGCGACTAGCTGCTGTGATCGATAGTTTTTCGGGGTTTCGCCGATCAACAGCAGGCGAATGCCGAAGCAGTACCCTAAGAAACTGGCCACGGAATGCGTGCGATCTTTCCATCCTCTCTCTTATCGAATCCTCATCCCCTTATTTACTTACTTACATACCCTTCACCACCATGCATGCCGAGAGACCAGCCGGGAGCTGCCGGGGCAATGCTGGTCTCTTGAGAAACCTGGTTGAGGAAAACATCGTTACGGGATAAATCCCCGTTGCTCAGTGGCATAATGAGGCAGAGCAATGTGTTTTTGTGGTAAGAAGCGTAGTATGTATATGTAGAAGAAAGCAGACAGGTATCGTCTGATGGCGCAATGAGTTGTTTACTTGCCATGCACAAGAGGTACGTTAATCTCTGTATAATGACAACACGAATACGTCATACGGCACCATCAAACAAAAAATCACTTTTTGAAGACAAGTGAATTTCATGGAACCGAAATTAAAACTGCTAGATTTAATCTCACGTGTTCCTAATGTTGTTCTTCGAAGAGAGGCTGAGTGCTTTTGAAAAGGCGGGGCTCTGGGAAAACTGTGAACCCAACCACACAGTACTGTAACTTAAACTCAAAACAGCCATGAACATGTGATCAAAGTAGTCTGCCACAAGGATGTAGTGGTTGAGCGACAACGTGCACCCTTCTGTTACCCAGAAGTGATGAGATCGTAAACGTACCACAGTTCGTACGTTTCCCCAAACGAACGTTCTCCGCTGGGGGTACGCATAACCTTACGACACGCCGACACTCTCCTTAGCACAAACTGACTTTGTGTTGCTGATTTATCTCCTACGAATTACTCTTAATTCTAGTTTATTCATATACTTTTGTCAACAAATCATTCCAGAAAATGACGCGTCTCATTTTCATTTGATCCAGCTCGGTTATATCAGAGATAGCATTGCCGCTGTCTGTGCAGCAATTTCTCTGACCGGGTGGTCTTACGGTTCGAGTTCACGGGTTTTCGATACTAGCTATATAGGTAGCTCGAATTCCATTATTGTCTGGAGGGGCACTCTAGCGGCTGCCTACTCTAATTGGTAGTAATACGTGGTGTTTCTGATCGATAGTACGAGAATGCCGGAGTAATACCCTAAGAACGGGCCACGGACCGCGCGCAATCTTTCCTTCCTCTTGTTAATCCTCCGCTCTCCCCTTACATGCAATATGTCAGCAGCTTAGAGCTTCACCCGTCCCGTGCGGTGCTCCGCTGGGGGAAGATACCTGTAGTGGGAAATCTGCAAGTGTACGAATGACTTTTCCAATTTCTGCGGTTTCATCCCTCTCCCCTAATCATCCCCTCATCCCTCTCCCACCATTTAATCTCACTACGGGAAAATGCTTTTTTAGGCGTGAAACCCAACCCACTGTTTTCGACAAACTGTTTAGGAAACCCTTCTTTTTGGGCGTAAAAAATAACATTGTTCTGTTCATTTTAATTGAATACATCTTATTGTAGTTCCGTACGTTCACAAACAAAACTGTTCACAATATTGTTTTTAATTATTCCACAATGCTCTTCTTTTAATTGATGTATGTTTTACTGTTGTACACTTTTTAATTTTCTAAAATTCACCTAAAAGCATTTCATAGACAAAAATATTTCAATTCCAATTATTCAGCAAATAAATCATTCTACAACGGTAGACGTCGTGTGATTTTTAACTTTCATTACAAGGAAGAGGAGGATTTATTTTACTCCAACGACAATCATTATCAGACTCTTCCATTACAAAGAGAGTGACATAAATAGAAGGCCGAATTAATTGCAGGAAATAATTTCTTCTTTGAAGACAAAGCACGTCGGGCGCTCTCCAGGAAATGATAAACTCCGTCGCACAGTGACGCCTGATTTAGAAGCTCGAGGCTGCTGCGAGCGATTGCAGCGAGTAACCAGCGCCGCGGTGACATTGGAAAAATTGATTTCCTGGGAGTTAGAGCAGCTCCATATTTATACAGCGCCACAGCAGATGGCATAAAACTTTCAGGGCCGGACACGACAGCCCAGGAGCCCCTAAGCGGTTGATATTTAGGATCCTTTTTCGTAATTTCGCCAAAAACAATTTGCTCCTCATGAGAAATTGACTTTATTCGTAATAATACTTGCTGTAGGTAGTACTTAATTCGCGTCTATAGTTTTTCCAGAAATGTAAATGTGTGAGGTAATCTGATGTGAAGCCACTTTCTGTGGAAAATTACTGCCACGTCTTGTCATCACGGCAAAGCCATAGTAAGCCGAGGCGAGAGAGGAAGGACCCCTACGACTTGATTCTTGGATCCTGGGAAGATGACCACCATGACGGTTTGCCTTTGCCTTCCACTGCGACACTAGACTCGTATATCTACTCGTACGAGGTATCGTATAATAATAATAATAATAATAATAATAATAATAATAATAACAATAACTATAGCAACAAGATCAGCAAATACAAGGATCTAGCAGATGAAGTAAAGAAAATGTGGAAAGTCAAGAAAGTCTATATTAGACCCATTATCATTTCGGCCACAGGACTAATTCCTACAAGCACAAAGAAACACTTGAAAATCCTTCAATTAGAAAGCTATCTATCAAAATTCAGAAATCTGTGATACTGGACACTTGCCATATTGTGAGGAAGTTCTTAGGAGACGAGATTGACTGATATCAACTCAACTGTTATACAATACGTCTTGAATCTCAATTCCGACGTATTGTCTCATGTCCAACAGTGTTGAGATTTTGTATCTTATAATAATAATAATAATAATAATAATAATAATAATAATAATAATAATAATAATAATTGTTTATGAACGGCGCGGCGATAGAGCCGATCATGAAAGATCAAGAAGAAAAACGAAAAAAGAGAGTTTTCCATGGTTTCTCCGATCAGCGGTACGGGAATGCCGGAGCAGTACCTTAACAAACGGGCTACGGACCGCGTGCGATTTTTCGGGCGGACTGGACGGTCAGCATCGGATCTCACCATCCAGCGGGGGAAGATCATCCCATTCGGAAATATCTATGCACTACACTTACGGGACTAATGACCTTAGCATTTGACGCTCGGAATCAGTAATCAATCAATCAAAACGAAAAGTGGTTTCTGAGTGGATTGGCGGGCGGGATTGGTGGTTGCCTGAGAAGCCACTCTACAACCACTTGGTAGGACATCAATGCCTTACACGGGAATTGATCCAGCGGCAATCAGCAACGAATTCTTGGACGATTACGGTATTTTCGGTCAATGCATTGTTACAATAACATTGAGAATGCGCAATCGTATCGCACTCTCCTAAATCGTAACGACTTCTTGATAGAGCAATGTAGGCTGCATTAACAAACTTGACCACTGACACCGTGTTGCCCGGTTATTTTTGTGTTTGAAGTATGTTGCGTGTCCATCGGAGACAACACCCTAATGGATTATCTCTTGCGTAACTTCAGATTTAATAAAAATACGTTTTACAGTGTGAAACACTCTGCTGCACACTTGCACCTCTGCATGTTTTATTTACGAATCCATTTCTATAGTATTGACTTGGATAGTTGTGCAAAAATATGTTAATTACAAGGTTAGAAAACAATAAAATTTTATCTCGAAAATTCTCCCAAAAATTTGGTTCTGTAAAAGGTGTACTTAAACAATTGTACTGTTGATTCACATATTGCTAACAAAGAGACTGGTGGGTGTCATTATTCTGTTAATGTTATCCTAAATAATAAAGTTAAGAATAAATTAATAGTGGTTTTAAACATTTTTGCACTTTACCAGGCACCCTGCGATACGAGTTTTTTGTGACACCCTCACAACAAACCCATAAAATAACTCGGACTTTACTTAGCCACCCATCTCAAGTGGAAACATCACATAAATAATAATAAGTTACACAAGTAAAAATTAAACTACACCAATTAAATTAATAATCAGCAAATCTGATAATTTACTCTACAATACCGCTTTACTATTTTACAAAACCATCACGATACAACTATTTTGATATGCATTCCCAGTAACGATTAGCGCTGATAAATCGAATATCAGCAAACTTTAAGTAGACCAACATTAGTTTCTCCGCACGATCATGAAAGTTACGTGACTCAACTCCAACGCACAACTTCACATGGAATTTCAGTTACAACTTTTATTCTTCTAAAATTACCATACTCAATTTAATTGTCTAAGAATTTGCCAAAATCCAAAACACAGAACCCGTATTAAAAATAAATTCCCATTCTTCATTTTCCTTAACAAATTCTAAGTTCTCGATTCAAAGTAGAGTCATGACATAAAGATACCTCTGCCAATAGTTCAAGCAAATGTCTTGTAAGTAAATTTTAACTATTATGTCAAATGTTGAGTGTCGCACTAATTTTGGTATTCCAAAGAAAATATATAAATGAAGAAATTAAATATAAAAAGAGTAGGACATAATGGAAATAACCCTTCTCGCGCCATGAGAAGGGGTGTGAAGGACGTATGGAAGAAGAATCTCGTAGGATGCGCGTTCCGTTGTTTAAGATATTGCTTCGGCGTAGACTTTCATTGGATTAGAAGAAAACATGGAAGTGACCAACCTGGTCTTCAGTATATTCGAAACCAAGCAGTGATGTAGTTTGTTCCAGTACCGTTCTAGATTACAAATTCACCTGAGTATTCGAACTTTGGGCCTTCAGGATTTCCATATTTCCGTTGCAGGGGCGCAACAACATAAGATAACTCAGCTCGTTCAATTAAATTACTGTTTATAGTTCATAAATGTCTTTCGTGTAATATTATCACACATTGTCCTACCGTTTACAATCATCCTCCGTAATTTCAATGAGATAGGCAATCGGCGGTCATTAATCAGGACTCTACGCGAAACATATAAGAATAGGCAGCCCCACATCAAAATAAACAATTAATGTCCAAGTTTGATTTTAGTAGGTAGTACGAAGTCAATAGTACTCGAAATATATATGCTGAGCCCCGAATATTTATATTAATTTACTAGTTGAAACCAGCCAAAATTGCATTTGTGTCAAAGATAATGAAGTATATCAGGATAAACGAAAATACTTTTGATTTCAATTTTTATTTAGGCATGGAGTTCTTTAGATTTTAACTGTTTCTGAAGCAATACCTCGGAAGCATTGTGGCAAATGAACCGGTAAATATATCACACGGTGTTATTATGTTATTGTTCATACTATAGGCGAAAATTCTGCAGCAAAGCTTCACATGGAGTCGCATTCCTAGCACTTAAGAAAGTAGATATCTCATCGCAAATAAAATCCATTTTCTATGGCAATACGCATGTTTACACTTATGTGGCTTTATAAATGTAATTACAACGTCAGACTCACGGACTTGCCTGCGCCATGTGACAAAACTAGAATCGAGAGCAGCAGCACTAGCTTGTCAGCTAGGTCGAATTCAGTCGCTGTCTGGAGATGATTTCTAGCGGCCGCCTGCTCTGATCGGTAATTTTCCGTGGTTTCTCCGATCAATATCAGGCGAAAGCCGGAGCAGTACCCTAAAATCGGGCTAGGGACCGCGTGCGATTTCTCTTCCTCTTCCTTGTCCTATCCTCACCCCTTACACACACACACTAACACACGCTACTCCACCACACATGCCAGGAGACAGGTCGGGAACTTAGAGCTTGTCCCGATTGGGGCGGTACCCCGCTGGTGGGAGAAACCTGGTTGGTGAATCCCCGCTAGTGGATGGTAGGTCGGCGCCGGATCTCGCCATCTAGCGGGGGCCGATGTGTGGAAGGTATCTGAATGTACAGAACGTCATCAGAACGTCAGACTCGAATAAAAATCAGATATCCGTTACATGTATTTTTGGACATTTTCAGCAATACAGAATAAATCATTTGAGGTGCTCTGTGAGTCCCCTCATCAGATGAAGTTTAGTGTTCGTAGTGAGTTTAAGTTAGATTGTAAGCCAGCAAATGCAAATGTTAAGTTAAACATTAACTGAACTTTGTAATGTCATCCAAAATATAAACAAAAAAAGATATCGGCATATCACCACCGTTGGGTCCTGCCTAAAAAAAAGGGAAACCGTGAACACGGTGAATTCCTCCCTTGCCAGCGTACAGGCCTACCAACTACCGGGTTTAGAACATTCATCATCCTCATCATCAACATCAGGAGGAAAATGTAGAAGTCTTTTTTATAGTTTACAGTGCCGTTCGTGTAAGAATGTACCGCTTGGAAATCGATCTCCAGAGCGGCGATTATCTTCACGTGGTGTTGAGGAACATTCTCTTACTCCCAGTTCTCTGGGCGTGGAAAAGTCTCCGGGCGTGGATTCTTGGCGCTACACAAGTCAGGCTTTTAGCGCTCGGTGCGTGTGTCGAATAGGTGCTCGAAAATCAACTGTCACAGTTAACGAACGCGTAGGGACATCGTGTTGAACGACGACGGAGGTAGCCCAGTGGCAGCCGATGGTTGCGGTTGATAACAGCCAATCAAACTTTTTAACGCACACGCAGTGAACATTTTTTTCCCCTACGCAGTTCTCCGACGTAGGGAACGTGTTACATGGCTGACCCGCTTTACGTGACAGCGCCCATATTTCGCGGCGGAGGGGGCGGCGGCTGCGAAGTGTCCGCCGGGAGGGAGCGACGTTCATTTCGGCGATTGTTTCGCGGGGACGGCGAGGGAGCCATATCGCTAATGCACGGCCGGCCACACCGCCCCCACCCCTTACCCGTTCGCCCCTCTCGCTTAGCCGGTGGAGCTCACGTGTCCTCTCATCCTTTTCAATGTGTTCCCGAGAGTAGGGACTTGTGGTGGGGAGAGGTGGAAAGGGACGGTGTGCACAAGCAACCCTGGAGATTAGGGAATGGAAAAAAATGCTCGTTCGTTCTCTAAGATCTAATGCACAGTCACACGAAAAGGCATAAAAACGATGTTCATAGAAACAATATTTCGTCAATTATATACGTCATCTTCTTATCGTAATTGATTAGAGCATTAATATGTATTAAGTAATAAGAATTGATTGATACTCAAACAGCATTAATTAATTCGTACATTATGTTTTGTTGTGCAATATAAATAAAATGGATAGATCGAGGTTTCTTTACTAAAATTTATTGCAAACAAACTTCGAAACAAAATATAACCCATGACCAGTAAAGTCCTTCCGAATTAGCACGCGACATTTAAATCCCAGTTATATAAGGCGTGTACGTGGTGATTTACTATTCAGAAAAACTTAAGTCAGTGAGACCTTGAATACCGTCAGAATAAATGATTATATTTTTTGTCGTTGTCAATCTCTCATTAAACGGATATTTTTAACCCAGTGTATATTATAAGAATGCTACAAGAATTCCAATCTGCGAATGCTTGCATTAAGTGCCATATTTTAGTAGTCCAGAGTGACTAGGGACTTGCATTACAGGCTTGAAATGTATGGTAACGTGGGTAACAGCTCTGATTCTATTCGATTTATGAAGCACGCTTTAAACGGATACTTTTGCTGTATAATGTAATCAATTTTTTGACTTCTGTTTTTTGCCTTGAATTTAAATAAGATCTCTCTGCTTCCTTGTAGAATATTCATTTGCGACAAGTCAAAGGATGTTATTGAATTGCCACAAACGTATGTTAATATACAGAAGATGCGAATAATAGCAATGACATAATGTGAACGTGTTGGGAAGAAAATAAAATAATTTTCTATCATTTAAATGTTTCTGTCATCCTTATTCTCTTCCTTCATATTTTCTTCGTATTCCTTGGACTCGTTTCACTTCTTTTAGGATCTTCCAATTCCATTAAAGAAAATTCAATAAAAAAGTTATGTCAGTGTCAAAACTGTCGAAATGTCATTAGAATACAACTGATAAACTAATGAACAAAAATGACAGAATGAATCTGCTAAAACCATTTATTTCTGCTTTCGCAGACGAAAGAGAAAAATTGAAAATTACCAGATCGCCGTAAAACATAAGAGTGTAACCATGAACTTACCTGTGCACAACTATTTATTCGCTTTGCTAATTTCTTCGACAGCTGCTACAGCAGAGTGATCAAAGATAAGCTGCAAAGTGTTCCAACAATGCCTTGCGTGTCAAATTCTGTCGGAATTTTGGTAATGTGTATCCCTTTACTAATGGGGCGTTCTGTCACTCGGGTTACCTTTAAGGCTGACACTTGGCAGGCGTAAAAGCACTTTATTGTATGGCTGTTACTTAATGGCTTCCGTGTTTCCTTTATTGACTAGTACAAGAATTCTATACCATTCGGTCGATATATTAATTCGTAGCAATTCCCTTCCAGAATTCGAATTTTTAGAAACGAATACAAAAGTATTGTAATAAAAGTGGACACTTGGTTTGGACACTATTATTACAACGATCATTACATTTTAATGCACTCTGTAGTGTTCATCATTAAATCTGTGATGCATGTAAGCTATTATCCGTAAACACAGTTTGCGGGCGAAGATAAAGTAACAGTACACTGCAACAGTTTGGACATGTTGTACAAAGTATTTTCATTGCAGTAAATGGAAAAACATGCCGCCAACGGGATGTATTATTTCATTTTCAAAGCAGAAAGAACTGCTCTACGAATCTAATTTCAGCATTTCACACATTCTTGTTTCTTTAAATATTTTCAAAACAGAAGTCGCGCCTTTTTTCACATCACATTTTTGTTAAACGAGCAAGTACTTGAGTGTTCTGTACTAATTGGAGTGATGCTCTATTCACCTTCCTTCTAGTGTCCGAGGAAAGAAGCATTAATAGTAATGACTCAGAACCACCCAAAGTATTTATTTCGTGAGATCCAGTTATTGATTTTTGAAACGCTTTTTCTTGTGCGAGACTATTGTATCAGACATGCATCTTCGGTGCTCAAGGTTGAAGCAAATTGATTCCCAGATTTAATAGAAATAAAACAATGTCTGATGTTATAATTTGATGTTATAATCTATTGTTGTAAATATTCCTCATCAAGAGTCTGATTTGTTTTTCCTTTACAATGGCATTGTGCTACCTCCTCATTACGGCGACAGAATGACGAGCCACATTCTTAAATCTTGCAGAATTCCCTTGAACTGACCGTCGAGTGCACGTGACGAGACTTCTCGATGGCATAAGAGCGCCGGGTTGCTTAACGCTAAATCGCGACACTCGAGAGACAGTTTACCTAAGGCCATTTCCTCGTGCGGGTATCGCAAACGCTGCGCGCGTTTGAAGGCTCGCGTCGGGCGAGATCAATTGTCGAGTCGCAGGATGGCGTGCGTGCGTGCTGGGGGGGGGGGGCGCTTGGTAGGAGCGTGTGCTGTGCGACGAGGAAGGGCGGGGGCGGCGCCTCTCGTGACCTCGCCCATCGCTTTTGCCCTGAAGAAGGGTAATGTCGTCAGTGCGCGAGAAAAGTGTTCACATCTCAAAAGTTCTCATTTTGCTGGGGTGTTTTAATCAGATCGGAGTCGTATTATTTCGATGAGAAAGGCAAAGCGTTTTAGAGTATATTTCAGCTGTTTTATCTTTAAGATTTATTACAATGTACACATTTTTTACTATGTAAAATATATTTTTCTTATGTATATATTTTATTAATTCAAAAAGGACGATTTTTGTAACATCACTTTTCTTGCTCTGGTTGCCTTTAGTTTCTTTGTTCACGTCTGGCGCTTTAAATTCGACTTATTCTTATTCAGTAATATCAGTATTACTTCATATTGTTCCGCGAGTGTCCTAGGCTAAGTGTTATTTCTTCTAATTTTGAAAATAATTGTATATTAATCTTACTTAAAAAATTTAATAATTGTGTTGCGGGTTGCCTACGTCTTAGCTAGAGGTTTATGCGTATCGCCCTTGATACGCGTGTAGATAAATGGGCACTTCCCATTCAGTTTTGATAATTGCCTCTTATTAATGAGTGAAATAAAGTCCGAAACACTTAATTGATAGTTACTGCCCTGACTGGCAAAAATCCCGGAAAAAGTTAAAAGTATGAGTATTTTTAATAATGCATCTTATAAAAATATTTCGTCTGCCCCGTGGCCGCGATCGCTAAGTCATTAGTGCCGTAGTGATCTCGGGTCGAGAGGTCGCGGGTTCGAGTCCCGCCTCGGGCATGGTTGTATGTGTTCGTCCTTTCACCCCCTATCATCACCAATCGTTTCATCCTCATACCATAAAGTTAAATCAAATAGTTGTCGCTAGTGCTCTAGTAGTTGTGGCGAACTAAAATAACAACAACAAAAGCATTTTCCCGGGTGCTCTCTAACAACCTCGGCTCACCGTCGTATAACGATGTCCTTTAGAGCAGATTGGTGTTTTTGTGGTTTCTTTGCCCTCTCCCCCATTTCAGTCTGCCGTTCACTTCATTCCGCGCACTTTTAACTCACCATGGCCTTTTCTCACTTCCTTTTCGTATGTAATTCCGTTCTCTGCAATTGGTGTATTATAATTTGTATCACTTTGCCCGAAACACGTACAGTGTAAAGTGTCTGTTGACATTTTCTATGTGAACTTAAAAGGTTACCGTTCAAGACGGATGGCACTTACGTGCAGTGATTTCTTTCAGCATTTGTATGGTATGTTAACTGTTGATATTTTTGAAAGATTCAGTTGATTTTCATTACAATTAATGAGTGTGATTCGTGTCTGTGATTTTAGAAATGTCGTGGTGTCCCGTAGATGTTGCTTGTATTGTTTATATTAACCGGTGAGGACCACCAGCGATATAATTACTTGTATTAAATGGCAAAACAAAGGTAAAACGGTTCTACTAGGTTTTCTTTTACAAATAAATTTTGTAGGTTTGTAGAATGTAACGTTATTTTTTCAGATGCGGAGTTAATAACTCTCAATATAATTTTTAGAATATTTCATGGTTGTTGCATTATTGCTAGGACTACAAGCGATTTTGCAAACTGGGGAGATAAATTTCTGTTATTGAATTAGCCCTAAAAAGAGTTATATTTGTATATCTTTTGGAACGGTAATCATCAAACATAGAACATTAAGATGTTGCAACAGAATAAAAATTATATTTTTTAATGTTTGTATGTGGAATCCATTCAGTACTTTTGTACTGAAATTGGATTCAAGTAAAATAAAAAGCGAAAAGATAATCTACATCTTTTAAAATGAGCAAACTGATACATTGGTATTTTCTATTAGACTGCATTTGCTCCAGTAATTGTTTTCCAGAAAGTTTTATTGTTCTTTGTAAAACGTCTCAAAACATTCTTCTTGTGCACACCAATAGTAAACAGAACTGAGTTTGAAAGTTGGGTTGGAACCAACTTTAGTTATAGTATGAAGTCTGGAAAATATGACATTATCGGATGAGAAAGCACTATACTAACGCTCAGGAAACATATTTTTCAACTTGACAATTGAATAGAAAACAGTTTTCATTAGTAATTTTATCACAATATTATTCTATTTTCTTATGCAGACTTTTCCCTGTTTTCTCAGAGAAAATTTTACGTGAGGATTAAAAATGTTTTTTAAGGAAAATGGGTTTGAGCGATAATATTTAAAGTACACATTTTAAAAACAGCGTGTAAAACATATCAATTATTGTAGAAAACTATTCCCGCGATATCGTCGTGTCTTTAAATCCGTCGGGTAATACGACGGGAATTCGTAGCTTGCAATTCTGTGGCAATGAACCTGTCAATATAAACGATATATTGCTTACTCCAATTATAAATTACTTGAAGAATATGAAAAGACTTCATTTCACTTATGATAATTTACTGCTAACTACTGCTGTCGATGTTTTATTAGCTATGGTCACGTCGCGGACGATAGCTGTCCAGCACACACAAGCCAAGAGCCTTGGCTCATTCACACACTTTGAAGATGATTCATAGAATGTTCCTACGTTCTTTTGACAGTCTGGACGGTTTCCGGTCTTTTCAACAGCCCCTGTGATCCTTTGCAGAAATTATTATTGCAATTACGTGTGTAATATACTACTTCTACATTCTGGACTAGAATAATGTAGATATATTTTTATTTTTGTTTCAATGGTGCATTAAATTACCTCCATCTAATAATATGCATGAAACGTAAAATAAAGATTGTGTTAAAATAAGTATAAATGATTTAGATTGTTTAAAACAAGTGAGTTCGAGGATCTAATATACCTATTGCAGCTTCTCTTCACCCTTTTCTCACTCTTCTTCTTTTTCGGAATTGCCGTGTAACTTTCCAATTGCGGTCGACGTGAAGTGAACAATCTGGAAGAGCCATTAAATTTGAAACCGCTTTTAAAATCGAGAGACGGGCAGCAATCTCGCTGTTAGACAGGCCGTTAACAATTAATGCATTTTACAAAGATGATGTTGGGTAGCCGAGTTGCTTAAGAGCGCGTACCGACTCAGCGCATCGGTCCCAATGGTCGCGGGTTCGAGTCCCACCTCGAGCACAGTTGTTTGTCTCGTGCCTCTCATGTATGCTTTGGCTCGGAGGGCCTCGCCTTCTGCGGACCCCAGATCAGAGGAACCCGCAAGTTAGTGTGTGGTCGAATATGCTTCCCATCGGGACGAAAAGGGTAACCGGCTGTCGGCTGGCCCTTACGAAAATGAAACAAAAAATAAAACAAGGTGTCCAAATACCCCAACATAAATTGTTTCTGTTCAAGGCGCTAGTATTCCTTGACAAATCTCCTATCTGTTAACTCATGCCCAAATACTTTTCAGAAACAGCAATTAATACAATCGCCGAAAATGCAGATCTGCTGAATGTGTTGCCACAAACTGTTCTCGCGAAGTGGGCCAGGCGAAACAATAGAAGCGATACGGCATTCGGGGACGCGGAACGGGTAGCGGTCGCGATTCAAGGGCGCGCTCGCTCATCTCCTCGGCCGGGATTTCCGGGGAATGGGGAGGAGCCGGGAGAAAAAAAGGCCTCCTGCAACTCAGGGCGAAGTTTCATCAGCCGCCGCGGGCGCCACCGCCACCGCAACCACAGCCTGCGGCGGCGGCCGCGGCGGCGCGACGGGCGCATCGTGACGTCACGCCAAGTCCATAACGCCGGCGGTGGAGGCGGCAGCGGTGCGATAGTGGTGAAAGGGGTTGGTGGTGGTGACCCTTAACGATCTGCACGCACGCAGAGCAGAGCTTGCCGCCGCCTCCGCCGCCGCCTCCGCCGCCGCCTCCGCCGCCGCCGCCGCCGCCGCCTCCGCCGCCGCCGCCGCCTCCGCCTCCGCCTCCGCCTCCGCCTCCGCGTCCGCCTCCGCCTCCGCCTCCGCCTCCGCCGCCGCCGCCGCCGCCGCCTCCGCCTCCGCCGCCTCCGCCTCCGCCTCCGCCGCCTCCATCGCCTGCGCCGCCGCGCCGCCGCCGCCGTCGGCGGCGCCACCGTCGCTGTCAGTGACCTCGTCGCGTCTGGCTTCCTCGTCCAGCACGGGTCATGTGCCCCCGGGATCGTAAACATTGGCGGGCGCGTGTCGCTGTGTTACATCGGTGGTGGCGGCCGGCCGTGCGACGAGAGCGTGTTACGAAGGCGGATTCGTCAGGGTGACGCCTGACGGGCGATATCTGCGGTGCCGCAAATTGCTGGGAACCACAAGGTCTCTTACGAGATCTCGGAGTCACTTATCTTTCTGTTTCGTTCTTTCCCAGTCTCTAGCGCTTCAGAACACCATGGGTGTACCTTTCATCCGCTGTTATGGCATTGCTGTCGAAGATCGTGGGCCACGTGAGGAAGGGGAAATGAATCCGTCAGATCCTTAGAATGAGAGGAAGAACTAAATTAGAAAAGGTTCGCGCGCGGTACGTGGCTTGTTAAAGTCCGCGCCCGGCTTTCAGACTGAAGTTGATCAGGGGAAACTGCGGAAATTACTGCGAACACATATTGACCGCATCTAGAATTTTCATCTGTCCAGACGCAAATTTCTGATAGCACCCCTAGGACCTCTGCGAACAAAGCGTCGGTTCGCAGTCATTCACTCCTAGTTATTTCCTTCGTGGGTTTAAGTTTTTTTAAGTACAAGTGTATTAATAATAAATTATAATTCGGCATTTTCAAATCTTTCTACTTAATCGTTTTCTCTTCAATTGTGGAATATGAATATATGTTCGTTACATTTTTTGATGAAATTCGCAATTACTCAGCGTTGTCTTAAAAACTCAAACCCCGAGACGTTGTTTCTGATTCTGTGGTCACGGGGCAAATGTTATGAAGTAGATGGATTTAGGATGTAAGAACTTTTAACTTGCAATCCCAAAAGTATTTTACCTTCTTAAGCCTGCCTAAAAAAACTAAAGCATTCAGTAAAATCACGAAATAATTATTTATGGTAAATTCAATTAAAATATTCTTATTAAACGCTCTGATTATGGGTATTAATAGCATATTGCGAAAATGAAGCCTATTTTGTGCAGGCGAACTATACTCAAGGAAATGAAATTATTTTCTTCACATTTTCAGTGTTTTCTTATCTTCTTTTCATTTGTCTTCATTAATTAACGACAAAGGTATTCAATTTTCAAGTCTAGCATCGTCAAGTCTTCTCTTGGAACAGACCATTGAGTACGAGCGTAAATATTGAATTCTTCCTCGCCATTCGTCAAACATGACGTGAACTGATAAGCAGAGAAATATTACTTCCGGTGATGCATGAATTCGCTTCATTTAAAAGGGCGCTTCAAAGTCAATGCAAAACTATGAAGAACCACGGGACGTTTGTTTTTTGTCGCTATTAATAAACTGATAATTCAAGAGCGCAAACAATCAACGATCTGCCCGTCACGAGACGACCAATGTTCACTTATCGGGTTCGCCGCCCCGAGGAGGCGACGACGCAGAAAAAGTTGTTTTCGCGTTTCCGCGGACCTTGCCCTGCTTCCGCGGCCCCGGGGGGTGGGGTGGGCGATGAGGCCTCGTGGCGCGCCGCGCCGACGGCACCCGCGTCGCGATAACACCCCTTTCGGGGACGAGTGACATTGAGCAGATGTGGACATTCAGGGGACGGTGTATTGGTTGGCCGTTTAGCCGTCATCTACTGACACGCAACACTCACCATGATGAATACTCGGATTGACTTGAGATTTTACCAGCTTGTTCAGCACCTTTCAAACCCCTACATACAAATTTTTACGTGCTATGAAGCATTGCAAGTAGTGTTTTGCGATAATTGATATTGGGACCTTTCTTGACCTTACCGACCGTTGAAGGGCGGAAATCGCTGCTCGCTGCTGGTTCTGCGGACGTTACTCATACACCGCGCCTGCACTATCGGCCTATCGGCAAGGTCTCAGTTACTTGGAGGGCAGGCGGGGTGACAAAAACGGGTGTTTACTTTGCAGGTTCAGATGGAAGGAACGCGCTTGGAAATTGACACTGGCTGATAGACGCCGCGTAACGTTCCTAGCACTGCTGAAGCAATGGCTCGCCCGCTGCGGGAAGCGCGAAGGTCACGAAAAGTCCTGATACAAAATGCCTATAAAACACTATTTATAATATTCCATAGCACTTCAAAATTTGCTTATGTAGGTTTTGCATGGTGTTCTATAATGTGGTGAAATTTCATGTCCATCCGAGTATCCAGCACGGTGCGTGTTGCGTGTGAGATCTTACCGGGAGAGATGGCTCAGTGCACAGCAGTTCCTCTGACCGGGAGGTCCTAGGTTCGAGTCCCGACGACGGTAGGATTTTCGATACTAGCTTGTCAGCTAGGTCGAATTCAGTCGCTGTCTGGAGGAGAATTCTAGCGGCCGGCTGCTCTGATCGCTAGTTTTCCGTGGTTTCTCAGATCAACACCAGGCGAATGCCGTAGCAGTACCCTAACAAACGGACCACGGACCGCGTGCGATCTTTCCTTCCTCTTCCTTGTCCTATCCTCACCCCTTACACACACACATTAACGTGCACTACACTACTACACTTGCCGGGAGACAGGTCGGGAGTTTAGTTTGTTCCGGTTGACGCGGTGCCCCGCTGGTGGGAGATACCTGGTTGATAGGGAAAACCCCGCTAGTCGACAGTAGGTCGGCGCCGGGGAAAAGATCACTGCCACCTCCCGGGGAAAACACGCACTACACGTACGGGAATAACGACCTTTGTAATTGACGCACCCGAAATCACAAATCAATCTACTGAGATCTCTGTTATTTCTCTGTCCGTTCCAAAAGGAATGTGTGGTAGAAGAAACGAGTTCGCGGCAGGTTTTTATCTGGGTTCTCTGTTTTCCCTGGCTCTCACCCCACAGTCTCCCCATTAACATTCATGTCATGTGGGGCACCCCGTGGAGTAGCGGTCACACTACACACCATGTATCGTTGTCTTGAGTCCCCAGTTCCCGGTCGATCCATGTGGAGCTGAAGTGCATTTCTTATGGATTCTCTGGTTTCTCCTGCCTCTCATCCCACCATCTCTCCATCATTCATACGTTGTGGGGAAAACCATAGAGAAGCAGTGACACTGCATGGTTGAGACCTGGATTCAATTCCCCAATTTCCAGTCGCTTCATGTGGAATTGAGGTGGACGCAGCGGTGCTCGGGATGTTTTTCTGGATTCTCCCGTTTCCTCTGCCTCTCTTTTCATAATTCCTCCATCATTCATATCAGTGGGGAAACCTGTGGTGAAGAAGTCAGTCAGGTGGCCTTACTCCGCTGGGACCAAGGTACTATTCCCCATTCTCAGTCGATCCATGTAGAATTGAGGTGGACGCAACAGGTGCTCATTACGATTTTTTTAGTTATATCTTTTTCCCTGCCTTATAGTGAACCTCGGTCTCTTCTGATGATCAGATGTAGTGAACCAAAGGTGTTAGTCCTGAGAGGTTCACTATAAGGGAAGTCGAGTGTATTTTGTTGCTTCTTACAACAACTTACATTACAACTTATTACATTACTCTCCTCTTCTTGATCTCAATATCAGCCACCTTCCTTTTTTCCTTCCTTTTTTCCGTCCTCTTCTCCTCTGGTGCGATAACTTGACGAGTCGTGTTTTCGTCCCGATTGTACATTATGATGATGATGATGATAATGGTTGGGGAGGAGGTGAAATATGAGTGGATAATGATTGAGCAATAGTGGAAAGAACGGCGGCTGTTGCCACGGGTTACCCTCATGAGAATTTGCTGCGAACCTACTTCATCCACCACAACCGCAACTTGGATTGGATGCAGAGGCATATCTAAGGTATGACAGACCATGGCGCCACTCACAAGGGGCGCTGTTTAGAGTATACCCGCTAAAACAAATAGCAACAGTCCTAATTTGAGGTATCCTGACAGGGGCGCAAATTCTCCGCTTGCCTTGGGCGCTTGAATGCCCATATCCGCCTCCGAAGAAGAGCCCATGAGAAGAAGAAGAGGGAGGGGCTCCATGGCGCCACCCACGTCGGCCGACGACTCCTCCCCGCAGCGGCAGTGCGCGGGTGCTGCAGCAGATAAGCAAAGCGGAGTTCAGCTGCTCGCGGGCCGCGGGCCCCCCAATGTCACCCGAGGCGCGCTTCGTTGTTTTTAGATACACTTCTGTATCGGATCAGTGACTCACTGCACGCAAGAGAACGGGGCTGTGTTCGGAACGTTTCGACCAAAGATATTCAAATAGTCTAGATATTTTTTTTCAAAAAAGAGAAAAAGAAAATGGAACGAGCTGAAATGAGCTGGAACTTTTCGACGATTGTGAATTCTTGTCAATCCTATGTGGATGTGAAAATATAAAATAATGAACAACATCTTACATTATATAGGAAAATTGAATAATAATGAGAGCATTAATAGAAGCTCTGGAAGGTCCAATTAAGAAACGAAACTTTAGCATCTAAAAATGTAATTGTTTTCATCCAACTTTTTACCTAGCCCCAAGACACACTCTATTAGTTTTTTAAATAAATAACAAAGACAATGTTCTCTAACTACCCAAGATGCAATACAATATGCATAAAAAGGGCACTGGTTCACCGCAATTGTGTTTATGAACTAGAATGATTTCAACTACTTTACAAATGCAAGAGACATTTGCAAATTCAGCCCAGTCTTCATAAAAAGTTAATACATAATTCATTCCTTAATACTCTGTTAAAGAAAACAGAATGAGCTTTCATGTGCCATTTCCCTGTTAGATGATTGAGCAAGTATACTTAACTGAAAATTTTATGACCGGTAAATTATTGTAATGGCTACATAATGTCTACGGTATTGATAAGTGAACAATATTGTCTGCTTTTGGTTCGTCAGCAGATTATATTAATTAATGAAAATGCTTCCTTTATTATGACATTATTGCCTATGTCACTTCTGCGTATACTTAGATTCAATACTGTAGCTGTTTTCGAAATGGATGTGATAAGTGAACTTGTGAGAGAAACATCGGGGCTTTACTGATGCATCCATTTTCACCGGACTTTTGCACTGAGTTTACATTCCTCTAAATGACATTGAAAATCCTGATATTTATTTATTGTGTTTTTACAGTGTACAGCTCAAATTTATAGATTTGAAAGGTGGTCAATTGTGAACTACTCGTACAACGAATTGATTTCGCTTAATGATTCGGAAATTGTTTTAGTGTCTCTCTCTGGCTTCGTGACTGCAACTTGTGGTTTACAAGCGTCGTGTTCCCCTTCGTGCCAGCTAGAGGTTTGAGCAGCGCGACCTCAGCACAATGCATAAACCATACAAAACCCGGCTATTGTCACAGAGGCGCCCCAGAGACACCCCACCGTGATGCCACCCCAGCGCAAGAGTAGGATTCCTCTCCTGTCTTCCCTACCACAACTTGCCCCTTCGCGAGAGTACGATTCTTCCCTTGCCTTCCCAACCACAACCTGCCCCTTCGCAAGAGAAGGATTCCTCCCCTGCCTTCCCAACCACAACCTGCCCCTTCGTAAGAGAAGGATTCCTCCCCTGCCTTCCCTACCACAACTTGTCCCTTCCTAAGAGTACGATTATTCCCCTGCCTACCAACGACAACTTGCCCCTTCGCAAGAGTACGATTGTTCCCCTGCCTTCCAACCACAACCTGCCCCTTTGGAAGAGTAGGATTCCTCCCTTGCCTTCCCAACCACAACCTGCCCCTTCGCAAGAGAGGGATTCCTCCCCTGCCTTCCCAACCACAACCTGCCCCTTCGCAAGAGACGGATTCCTGCCCTGCCTTCCCTACCACAACTTGCCCCTTCGTAAGAGTAAGATTCCTCCCCTGCCTTCCCAACCACAACCTGCCCCTTTGCAAGAGTAGGGTTCCTCCCCTGCCTTCCCAACCACAACCTGCCCCTTCGCAAGAGAAGGATTCCTCCCCTGCTTTCCCTACCACAACCTGCCCCTTCGTAAGAGTAGGATTCCTCCCGTGCCTTCCCAACCACAACCTGCCCCTTTGGAAGAGTAGGATTCCTCCCTTGCCTTCCCTACCACAACTTGCCCCTTCGCAAGAGTACGATTGTTCCCCTGACTTTCAACCACAACCTGTACCTTCGTAAGAGTAGGATTCCTCCCCTGCCTTCCCAACCACAACCTGCCCCTTCGCAAGAGAAGGATTCCTCCCCTGCCTTCCCAACCACAACCTGTCCCTTCGCAAGAGAAGGATTCCTCCCCTGCCTTCCCAACCACAACCTGCCCCTTCGCAAGAGAAGGATTCCTCCCCTGCCTTCCCAACCACAACCTGCCCCTTCGCAAGAGAAGGATTCCTCCCCTGCCTTCCCAACCACAACCTGCCCCTTCGCAAGAGAAGGATTCCTCCCCTGCCTTCCCAACCACAACCTGCCCCTTTGGAAGAGTAGGATTTCTCCCTTGCCTTCCCAATCACAACCTGCCCCTTTGCAAGAGTAGGGTTCCTCCCCTGCCTTCCCAACCACAACCTGCCCCTTCGCAAGAGAAGGATTCCTCCCCTGTCTTCCCTACCACAACCTGCCCCTTCGTAAGAGTAGGATTCCTCCCCTGCCTTCCCAACCACAACCTGCCCCTTCACCCCCCCCCCCCCGTTTGCCTCTCATCCCACAGTCTGTTGCCCACGCTGTGCGCTTGTGTGTGTTCACCCCTTGTAGCGAACGTTCCGTCTTAGCACATGGAAAATGCTCTTTCTCGCTTGGGTGCACCATCGAAAAATCTAGCGAGATCCATTCGAATCGAAGTCTTTTGCATACTGAGGAGTTGGTGGAAATAATCTGATTGTTAAAAGAATCCAAACAACTAGGACACCATGGGGTACTGATAGTGAAAGTGGATGAAGAAATGGAAGCATTGTTATCCTAGTGAAGGAACGTTAACTTTCAAATTTGAGTTCGAAATAATCTCAAATTGTATACGTGCTGATAGCCAGTTCTAATACCGTATAACTATTGAATTATAACAGACATATTTAGTTTTTCGATGCTCTTGTTTTCATATCTGTTTTCCATATTGAGTATTAAGCAATTCACTCGTATGTTCTGGTGCCAGGTGATATAAATATGTTGACGATAATAAAATTATTCTATTTTATGAAAATATGTTTTCTGCAAATATGCGCATCCTTTTTGCACTTTTGTTTTTATAACTAAAATTGAGTATAATTATCAACATTTATGAAAAATTACATACTATTATTTTTTCGTGGAAAATAAGCGTCCCATGCAATTACAAAAATATATAGAGCTATTATAACTTTAATGAAATGCTATAAAGCAAAAAATGTTTATCACATATTAGATATTCCTTTAAATAACCAACGTCAGCGAGTAAATTTAAAATTACTGACAATGTAACTGAAACCGTGAAACGCACACACACTCGCACAAATACTATTTACCGCAGCACTGCAGGTTCTGGAGCACGTAGCTACTGGAAGCGAGTGAAACGTATGCTAGATAAGTAAAGGCACATCACATCGAAACCAAAGAAGCATGAAGGGGTTTCAAATATTTAAAAAGTTACTTTATTTGAAAATATTTCTAAATAATAAACGAGAGGATGGGATAATTAAAAAATAAATTTTAAAGTAATAAACTCGTATGTAAATTGATTAAAATTTAATATCCGAAATTCTTATGTGTAACATCATACTCAATGATTTTCAAGTTTAGAGAGCTGTGTTTTCTCCAAATACCTGTCCTGATTGAGAGAGAAAGTGTTTTAAATTCTCTAGTGCATTTGTGTTAATCATTGTAATATCATATCATTACATTTCATTGGCATTTATTAATATTTATTTTTGCTTTGAAATGTATTTCTTTTACTGGCATTTATATCTTTTATTATATTGTCTAATTAATAGAGTTTATCTAATTTGTTTTTGCTTCTCAACAGTTATTTATCAACCTGATATAATGCTATCAAATTGCCTTGATGAATAATAGTTGACAGTTAATTTTCACAGTTCCTCTGAAGATTATAGAAAATAATGAGAATAGCAATATATATAATATGATAGTTTTGCGATGTCACCCCCTCACTATTTCTGGAATAAGTATTATCTGCAAAAGACATTGAATAAAATAACAAAAGAAAATAATTTATCACGGCAATGACATTGTCTTTTGTTCATTTGGGAAAGTTTTCAGTGTCCTTGCAGTGCAACCACCATCGTAAAAATATTGTGGTATATTGTGCGTATATTTTGCGTGGAACGTGTTTCAGTCACATGTTTATCCGCCACATAACCAATGAAACTATGGTGTATACGTGTATATCGTGTATACGTGTAGAACATTATTTCATAACACTTTATTCTAAATGTATTTGATACAATCAATTGGCCCTGGGTTGTGTTTGAATTGAGACGTATATTATTTTTATAAGTATTAGCTCTGTTTTATATATATTTTAATGTACAATAATGAAAAAAACGTAAATAATTTCTTGCACGTTATTTTACTACTGAAAATTTGAGTTCCGATCTTCCTTGGTGGAGAATGTCGAATTAATGGATTCTGTAGTCACAAAAATTAAACTTCGCAGGTGGATCTTTCTTTTCAGGCGAGGCCAATAAGAAATCTCATTTTGTAAAATTAACTTGAGAGTACATTTACAAAATACTTGAGAGTACTTGAGAGTACATGATTTATCGTATTGTCAAATTACATTTTTTTCGAAATTTCAGTATTTTCTCAATTCATCATGTGATATCTCCATATTTGCTATCTGAGAATTTTTCATGATACTAATGTATTTCATGAAGTAAGCACCAAGGCTTTATGCCCTAGTTGTCTGGACGATGAAATTGTCAGGCGAATTGTATGTTACGAACTTTGCCAGCATACGATGATCGTCTCAGCTTATATACATACATACGAGCATGCGTTTGGTAGAGTCCACGCTAGAGAGATGCTCTCATGAATATTCAGTCATTGACTTTAAACACTATTTGTTATTTTGTTTTATGATGCTTCAATGCATTAATATATGTAAAACAATATTTATAACTATTAAAACATTAAAATTCATATTTTGATAGGTTTTGAAAATGTCGTTCAGTGTAAATTGTATTATGTTTCATTCAGTTGCAGACATTCTTGATTGACAAAAAGATGTCACTTACTTGACATAAAATAGTTCGTCGGAACTTTTTACAGATCATACATTATATACTATTTATTCTGAACATGATAAACATGTATTAGTAGGCTAACATTATTAACCCATTAGACATTAATTTATTTATGAGATGCATATAAAATTACTGAATTGAGAAATACTTTCTAAACGAAACGAATTCTGTTTCAGTGGTACTCACCTTCATCAACTGCTGGGACGTGAAATGGGCCACGAGAGTACAAGATGTCTTCACCTACGCAAAATTGCTGGCCCTCTTCATTATTATCGCCGCCGGAGCAGTGCAGCTGTGCAAAGGTAAATGAACCAATCGATGTGAAGTGATGGGTAGATGTTATTCGACAATACCTCTTAGTTCTTCTAGCACTTTTAATTATTGTGCTCATTACTAGAAGTAGGCGAAGGAGGGGTCTTACCGTTTTGACCTCCCTTGTCCTGATAGGCGGCCACAGTAATTGTTCGCCATTTCCTTCTTGAGTGTGGAGATGTGTTGGTCTCAAGTGCTGAATAATGAGAAATGAATAGTTTGTTTCTTAAGACAATTTTACACGGCACAGTTTTCACGCATATTGTCGTTGGGAAAGTGTACAGAAACGTCAAGTTCCCAAACTAGAAGTACGAGTATAAAAAGCCAAAAGTCGTTTTTACAGTCTTCACGTTATCTGTAAGAATTGTCGCAATTCGATTACATTCATTCGCACACATCTATTCATACTTTCATTAGCATTAATGAAACACGAGGAGAAAAAAATGCCGTCTTCGTTGGCGGTACAAGCATGATTGTGTCTGCGAAGGCTTTAGTGGGTGCGCAGAAATAATGCTCCGAATGGCGGAAGTCGTGGGTGCAAAAGCGAGATTCTCTAATATATTTACACGTGTCAGTAAATTCACCAGCAAAGCCGAGAACTCGAACTTACCACGCCGATACATAAAAATCTCACGAACCGCACCTAACCTAATCAAAAAATTGACAAGGATGGACGCTTTCCGCCACACTCGAACGAATCCGATGTGAACGATTGAGTCAAATTGTAAGCTTTCTAAAAAAGTAGTAGTGATAAAACAGCACGTACGTGTATTTTCGTGCAAAATTACGCAAGTAACACTCAAATTTTCTAAAAATTGTACATGACTTAATTTCAAAATCTGTCTTTAAGGAATAGATTTCATTAACAGAAAAATCTATATCTTTAATATTTTAGTTGTAGGAAGACTCCGGGAAAATTTTGAACTTTTGCAATTTTCGAAAAATCAGGGTTTTTAACGAACATGAGATCTGCACCATTCTCTTGAACGTCCTTCACACTATCCAACAACAAAATTTAATAAAAAATGATGGATCTATTTTTTTGGAAATTTGGGAAATATTCCGGAGGCTTTGTGTAAAGTACCCTTCAAAATTGAAATATCGGTGTCAAATTTGAAGGGTCGATTGAGGTCTGATTGAGTTCCTCAATCAGATCGATTGAGAAACATAAATTTTGGAGAAACTCGGCTGAACGGTTTAGCCGCTATCGTTGTTCATGGACGGACGAACGTTTTACCGTCATTCGTTTTTTCGGTATCAAGGTCCCACAAAACATGGATTCTCGCTACACCACTTTTTCAAAATTTAGCAACTGGACTAATCTACTGTTTCTTTACCAGGGCCCTGTAATACGATTTCTTCTGCCAAAAATTCGCCCTTTTTTCGCGCAGCACTGTATAACATTCTCTCCAGTCCGTTGCCAGAAAGTAAAAATCGAATATTCTCAAAAGGTTTAATGCAGAAACATGCAGTCTGAGCTGCACGCTTTCTGTACGTTCAAACTGCACCAAAACTGATCCGCGTAAAAGGGCCATTATACATTGCGTTTCTCATTCCATCATGTCCAACCACGCCCTCACAACCACATGTTGGGGCACTTGAGCCTTGGGACTAGAACATGCGGTCTTCGGCTCGGCGTTTTGGGCCGATGCTCCCTGCGCTGTCGAAGCAAACTTCGTACTTTTGGGATGAAATTACGTTTACCCCTAGGAATTTGTATGAACTACCTCCGCTGGCAACGAAAGCAGTTTGTTTTTAAAAGCGAACGCTTCCCGTCGACACGTACTTCGATATGTATATTAGTGAAGAAGGAATCAAGGGTTAGCAATCGTGAAAAACAATTCGAGCGGAGAACGGTTAATTAGTAATTAGTAGATATCACAAATATTTTTTTTATTATTGGAAGTCGGTATAGAAATAAAAACTTCAAAGAACAAAACAATCGCGTTCGGCAATTGATTTTCAAAAGCTTAGGGAAGTAGGTCATCTTTTCATTATGTATTGATACTTACATCAATTTGTATATTAGAGAAGAAGAAATCAAGAAATAGCAAAATTGTGCAAAACAGTTCTAGTGAAGTATGGTTAATTAGTAATTATATGTTACAAATGTTTTTTTTATTATAAAAAATATGCATGGAAATAAACAATTCAAGGAACAGAAGGACCACTTTGTTACTTCATTTTCAAAAGCATAGGAAAGTACAAATATTGCAAATACAACTAAACAGTAAATTGAGCTGGGAAAATGAAGTAAATTTAGAAAATCTTGGAGATCTTTAAGTTTTTTCATGCGGATTCTGGAGAACAGTACCATGAGAGCTAAAGAATTTGCATGTCATTAATGCACCCCTTTTTAGAATGTGTTGGGATCCATACAGAATATCGCGGAAAGATTAATCAGGAAAGGTCCTAAGCAGAGCATCATAAGCACTTCCAGGGTTACTACTAACAAATGAGTTAGGGAGTCGTGCAAAAAAGGCAGATTTATGCTATGTACGTATAATTATCTAATATTGGTTTGTCGCATAACGATAAACTTACTAGAAAAGAAAATTAAATAGACTTTTATAAGTCGCATGAATAGTAATGTTTTGTAAGGTCTTATAAAACGTCAATATTTATGCGTCGTCTCTTTAGTCTTGTGTAAAGGCCACTTCGATTACCGCAGACAATGACACTGGAAGTTCGCGTTCCGATCTAGTTGAATGCTTTGAAGTGCATTGGCAGCCCGCACCGGCCCCGTCGGGGGGCCAACTCCAAGGAGCGTTGGCCTCGTAAAAGGCTGCAGAGGGAAGCGCCCAGTGCGCTTCTTGGCACTTGGCTTCGTTGAAGTTGGGGGAGATTCATTCTCTTGCCCCTTCCGACACTCGGGAAATTTTTAGAAAGGCATGCTTCCTGTCGTATTTTTTCTCCAACAGCCACTGCAGCAGTTTATGTTGTCGTCCGTGTTACCCGACTGAAGTTTCGTTTTTAAACTTTAAACATCCTCTTAATGTGAACTAGTACCTCTTATGTGCCTCGGGCGCATCAGTGTTTATATTTTACAGTGAACTCTTCGTTATAAAGAAGTCTTAATTCGACTTCTCCTGTCTCGTTTTTGTGCTTTAATTGTGAATATCAAGCAATGTTAATGAAGGGATTTCAAATATATTCTACAGCTCGACTTGGTGGTTGTTTATTTCCTACGACATTAAATTCGATTTTGACTGAAAAATGCAAATATTTTGAATTCGTACGCCAATTTTCACACTGACTTACTAACTGAATTCTCACACTGAATTCGTCAGTGCTTATGACACAGCTGACTTCATGCGAAAGCAAGGCATACTATTATAGGTTATTGAAATATTCACGAAGACAGTTTTTATTAAAATACTTAATTTATTCATTTTATATCATTTATTTTTTTCTTGAACAATGCGAGAGCTACTATTCACGTATGCATTTACATACAAGGCATTTACGTACTGCTATCACTGTTTACGAACAACTCGGAAGATATTGAGCTGTCAGCGAAATGCCGCGCTTTTCACGAAATTATCGAAAAGGCATTATGATTGATGCGGAGTTGCGAATGTTCAAATTTCTGAAACATAACAGGAGTAGTCTGGACGAGTAATACAAGTTTTTTGCGTTCGTGATAAAAGTTTTCTATTGTTTTTGAATAATTCTCAACAATACGATCTCTCTTTTTTGGGCGTAAAATCCGCGTTTGAGACTGTTTTCAGTGGATTCTTTGCACATACGTCAGGGGTAAGGTCTATTAGTGCTGTTGCAAAGATGGTTAACGCCGGCCCGGTGGACGAAGTATTTAAGGTAGTAGGTAGTAGTGCCGTAGCGATCTCGGCCCGAAGGGCCGCAGATTCAAGTCCCGGTTCGGGAATGGTTGTATGTGTTCGTCCTTTCCCCCCCTGTCATCACCATATCGTTTATCCTCACAGATACCATAATGATAAAATCCAATAGTGGTGGCCAGTGACCTAGAACACACACAAAATATGGTTAGCATTGGAGTAGGTTACGTGTTATGCGTAACCTACGTTTGTGTTATTTAACGTGTTATTATTACTCGTTAAATAACACAAACACACACAAAATATGGTTAGCATTGGAGTAGGTGGGGAGAAGATACACACAATTTTGTACCCGGAAATCACGATGCATGTATTATTACGAAAATCTGTATTGCCAAAAATTAGGTGCCCCCTTAGGTAAGTCTGTGTCGACGAAACACGCCTATTCGTAAATGAAGAGGCACGACATATTGAAATTCATTTTCCTCTGAATTTCTATCTTCATCAGTTTCCCCACCATCCTGCACTCTCCTTCATCCTCTCTTCCTCTTTCGCCATCCGCCCGCGCGGTGGTCTCCCATGGGAACCAATTACGCGGCGGTGAGCGTGGGTTGAAGAGCTCTTCTGCCCCGCCAGCTCTATCGCTCGCTGCCACCGACAGACTCTTCCTCCTCCTCTTCCTCCTCCTCCTCCTCCTCCTCCTCCCCCTCCTCCCACTTCTCAGCTTCCACGTAATTAGCCTTGAAGGCGCTCGCCCGCCCGCCGTCGACGCGCGATGACTTCTTCTCCGGCTCTTCTTTTTTTTCCTTCGTTTCGTCGACTTCGTCTCCTTCATTACGTCGAGGGTGTGATTGCTTGAGCGGAGTATTGGTTCCAGAAAGATCAGGCTTTTAATTGTCGTCTGCAAGTTCGTCGGTTCCATTGACATTATGTTTGCGAGTATTATTCCGTAGTATACAGTACACAACGCTTTCCAATGTGAGTTTATTCAAACCTATTTTTTTGTTTGTATGCAGATGTACTGTACGTAATATTGTGAACCATTAAATGAAACAGATTATTTTCGCATTGAACATGTTTGGTTCAATTATCACATTTTAAACGAATAGGTATTTTATAGTTTTGTGCCATAATCATAATTAATTTATTTTCCTGTTACAAAACGACTGTAGTCTTCGCATCTAGAAGTTTTTGGAACACAAAAGTACTTGAAGTAATCCCTCATAACCCATATTTATGCTTCCCCGGGACCGCCTATCAACCGCGGTGCTGCGTGCTCCCTGATAAAGCCGTACAAACACAACTTCGGAGTGTAACTAAATTCGTGGTATGAATTTTGGGCCACGAATCCTAAATATTGTTTCTCTGCTTTTCTTGCAGAGTTTGAGAGCAATCTCTTCAGTGATCTGTTCATAAGAAACACAGATCTCATAGTATTCAAAAGAAGTAGATGTTCACAGTATTAATAAGAAAAATACTTACAATCAGGGGGAAATAATTTTGTCAGGAGGTGAAGGAAGCGGTGGCGTATAAAACACTTGCCATCGTTTAATGTACACATTCAAAACCAGAAGTACTTTTTTAGTTTGTGCCTGCGATTCATTCTGATCATTTTCCGTGTCAGGTTGAAAACGTTCGTCCTCCTCCAGGTTTGCATCTACGATGCAATGAATAGTGCCTGTCTTTAAACCTCCTTCTTAAAAACCATTAAGACGTTCCTTGGTCACCGAAGGGGGTGGGTTAATACTCACGTGTTTGCATGTTTGAAAATTAAATATTTTGTGGAAGATTATTAATTTTTATTTATGAATTATGTGGTTTTATGTTGGATCATGTTTTGTGCAAGAACCGACATGTTGTTAATGAAACATGTACTCTTATCATTCAAATATTCGCTTTCATAATGCATAAATATGGCTTTGTATCTTCTAATAGTAACATTCAATAGAGGTTTTCTAAACAATTTCGAATTTTAATAGCTTTGTACGGATTTTAAAACTTTTATATTGATAACTATACTTTATATTGTAGACTGTCAATGTGAAATTAGTTTCCTTAATAATGACTCCTAAAAATGATATAATAGTAGTAAACTGGTGTTATATCAGATGTATTTTTTTTATTTCGGTTAGATCTTTAGTCCCGTTTGCCTCGCTACGCCCCTGTTACCACCCGACGTATTTGTTCCTTTCGGCAACGGCCGTGGAGGGAAGCTTATCATAGCGCCTAAGCGCCGTTTCTGCTCGAGCAACTCTCGCTGCTGTGGAGCAAAATCGCCTTATCGCGTTGCGGCGTCTTTGCGCCCATGCCTCAGAGCTCTAGGCTCTTGCGTCATTCCCGATCCGGCAGAGCGAACTGGGTCGAAAAGTTTCCGCTCTCGCCAAATTTTGTCCTAGAAACCTAAATCGTCTCTTATCAGAGGGAGACGAAGAACATTTCTTTATTAGCGGTGAAATTTTACTAAAGTGAAACTAAATTTTATGCATCTAGTATTTTGAGTGATGAATGTTTGGGGGTTTAACATACAAGACCTACAATACTGCACACGTCGAGAGGCCAGTCGCCGGGTTGTTCTTAGATTTAAATGTAGTGTACCTTCCGTGTTACGAATTGGGAAGAGAGGGGGATCCTGTTATCCATTTGGGAGCTGCGATTCGACTAATTTTATGGTATTAAAGCTCCAAATTGGATGACATGCCCCCCCCTCTCCCATTCGAGCTCGTGACTTTGAAAGGACACATTTAAATCGGAGTATAGAGCTGGTCCCGGCTGGGAGGACGCGCTGCTAACGGAGATACCTCGAGGTGGGAATCCGCAAGCTAACGTGCAAGTTGGATCGGGATCTCATGTTTCAGTGGACGAAAGAATATCGCTCCACTCCGGAATATAACATGTTCTGCGCTTAGGGAACTCATGACTATTCGTTGACGCTCCCAGAAACACTGAATAATCAATTCAGGAAACAACAGTTATGCTCTCATTTCCTTTACTTACAGTGTTCTCTCTATAACAGGGTTGTCCATTTGACGGCCCGCGGTGCCATTTTTTGTGGCCCGCGAAAGGTTGTTCTACAAAAGAAAGAGTCCCTTTATCCCTGGCGCGTGAGAACACTGTGCATGTAGCACACGTGCTCTGCCGGAGCCAGAGTAAAAATAAGCTAGGTTTAAGAATTTTTTCTAGCAAATTCAGAAATTCAAAATCATCCCGATGTATTCCACCGCGTTACGCATGGTTCTGCCCCCCCCCCCGTTTCAAAGCTCCCGGGCAAAGTGCCGAGCTCAGCATTACGGGGAAGTCAGGTGTGGATCGCCCGGGTAATGAAAACATGGCCCGTAACCACATTAAATGATTTTTTTTGTTGTTTAAGGTCGCATCAACTACTCAATTATTAGCGACCACTATTGAATGTAACGTTATGGTATGAGGATGAAATGATATGGCGATGATAGGGGGTGAAAGGACGAACACATACAACCATGCCCGAGGCGGGACTCGAACCCGCGACCCCATAGTCCAAGACCACTGCGGCACTACTGTCTTAGCGATCTCGGCCCCGGGGCCGACATACTAAAAGATTTATTTTTGGCCCTTGAGGCCTTGTACGTTGGACCCCTGCTCTACACAGAATCCGCTCAACTCGGTGGCTCTGCGAGCGGCCGCTCCCGGCTCGCAAGCCCACGAATTGGCCCGCGAGCTGTTGGGGGAGGGAAATGGCTTCGAGAGGGGATTGTGGGCGGTGGAACCTACCCAAAGCCATCGGATCTGGAGTGCGTGGTACAAGAACAAAGCGAATTATGAATTGCTTTTCGGCCTTTGCAAGGGACAGGACGTATCACGCAAAGCATTCGAAAGAGATAATATGTTTACTGATTTTTTTTTGGTATAAGACCATGAATAGTGATACTGAACTTCTTGTAAATACTTCGAAACATAATAGATCATAATAACACCTAAAACATGCAAATATTGATTGTTACTTCAAGTAATTTCAAAAATATTTGTCATAGGAAAGTATAGGTTTGCTTTATTTCTCTTTTTTCCTATCTGACCATTCACTTTTATATGGGATGAAAAATGCTTGAATAACTATGTTTTTATATTTACAAGTAAATTAACGACCCAAATTATATGATTCTATAAATAATGCATTGAAACACAAACACGTTTGCTGGGCCCGATTCAGAGTTTCCCCTCAAAAGGAACTTGTCATCGGATCTCCGCGACGCAAAAGGCGTGCGCCAAACCGATCTCTAGGTCACTCCCATGCAATTTCACGATAACTCCCGTTTCAGTCGTGAGCCGAAGCGCCAGCCATCGCGGACGTTCGCGCTCACCCGAAGCTACTGTCCGATTAAAATAAGTTGGTGATTGACAGTTGCGAACGGAAGGGAGCGAAGTTGACAGGTTGTCTACCACTGAGCACATGTTACCGGGACACAAAAATAAACACTTGAAATAAACACTTATTAAAGTAACCAAATCATACACTCATATTATATGAAGCTCCAGCTTCAGAAGCGCAACTGTCAATCACCAACGTGTTTTAATTTGACCGTAGTTGGGCAGGCCTACTGTACACCCTGCTTTCGTACTTGCTCTGAGCAGCGAGCGCAGGTCACGTGAGAAGCAGGATCGAGCAGCGGTGGCGCCCTTAGGGCTACGAAACCTTCGATCTCGTAGATAGCGTGACTGTGCCCCCTCGCCCCTTCCCCTTGCCCCGATGGCGCCACGCCTCCCAAGGGCGTGTCCTCAAAATCTTTCCGCCTCAGGCACGCACAGCGCTCATCTTCGTTACTTTTGAATGATGACCGTTGAGGTTAGATCTCTCCGCGGCACGACTGCTTTCATTTGGGTTAGATAGATATATAGATAGGTGGGTGGATAGATAGATAGATAGATTTTTAGTTCGCTTTGAGCTAAAGCTCTGTGGCAAACATGTAACAATTAGAATTCAAACAATTACAAAACAATTACAAACATTTACAATTAGAATTACAATTAAAATTACAGGTTGATATCGTAGTTCTAATTAATTTCTAGGTAATCCCTAAATTGACTACTAGTTTATTTCACGCTTCACTATTATCTAACACTTCACTCGGTTACACCTGGTTACTCGGAACCTAAAGGTATGTCTGGCCTGATCAATCTCACGACATTCATACATCATATTATCAATAGAAAATGTGTTATGTTTTAAGTAATGAAAACGGCACTTGAATAAATAATATTTGCTTGCCTAACCTGTAATTTTGGTTTCGTTACCGTACTCGTCACTGCATGAATGTACCAGTTAATCTACAGTACACCTTTAGAATATTGTAATAAAATATACGAGTATTTTGCACACATAGTTACTTTAAAAAATGTTCCTAAGAATAGTTAAGAGTAACTAAACTTTCTTGCTTTCCCGTGGCGGTACCAGCGGAGTCATTCACCCCTCAAATGCACAGGACAATTTCCTTCTTAATTTCCCCTGAGCCCGTGAGGGGCGTACAGCCAGGATGGATCTCGGCCCAACGGGGCCAGCTGTGCCGATCAGGGTCAGGGGACACATTCGCCACCCGGCTTCTCACTGCCTGAGAAGCCTTCTTGGTTCTGTCAAGGTGACTAGGTTGAAACTTGACCGTCGGACGAAGGGTTTCCCTTAGCGAGAACATTTGGGTAGTTTTAAGAACGCATGAAAGATTCAATATACAATACGTTTACTCCACTGCTGTATGCCCATTCATAATACCCTTCGCGGGCATATGTTGTCAGTCCTGCATCATGAGAAAAATTGGTGGTGCAATAACATCATCCACTTTCTCGCATTATTTGCAATTTTTGCAATATTTGAACATTCAGAGTTCGATAGAATTTAGACCTGCGCCATTTTTCAAGCGTCTCTTGCTTTAACCGAAAAAATAAGGGAAAATAGAGTTGTTTTTGAGGAAAAATATAAATTACCTTCATTTCAAGTCAATATTAGGCGAAAACTAATATTTTTCAAAAAAAATGTAAGTGACCGTTTAAGATTTAAATATCTAGTTTTTTTTAAATGGAATTCTTAAAGAAAAAATCTGACATCAATATTGCATTTTTTCTCTGTTATTTTTTCAATTTCCTTGACCTAATTTCAAGATCTGTATTTGAAGAATAGATTTCAAAACGATACAGAAACATCTGTCTTCAATATTGTAGAAAGATGAAAATATTTTGAGCTTTTGCAAAATTCATCAGTGGAGTTCAACGAAAATGCCATCTTCGCCATTTTTCTATTTTCTATCCAAGGAAAAAGTAAAATCTAATCCAAATATTTTACTCTATTCAAAGAAAAAGTAAAATCTAAAAACTTGGTGCCATTTTTCAGAAAAAATTGAAAATGTTGAGGCTTTATTTAAAGTACTCTCAAACGAAATATCCGATACAAATTTGCAGGACCACGATTTCGGTCAGATCGATATGGGAATATAAATTTTGGAGAAAATCATGGGAACAATTTAAGCGCTAGCGTTGGACGCAGACGGACAGACAGACGTGTCGCCGTCAACCAATTTTTCGACATGAAGGACCCATAAAACGAGAATTCTGACTACATGTGTTAGATGTACTTTACTACACGTAGAAACAAGATTGATCAATTTTATCGATACCAGGACCTCACAAGACGAGGTTTTCTGTCCAAAAATTGCCGATTTTTGTCGAAACTTCACAGTACCTTCTCTTTTATACTTAAGTATATACGACGAGAAAACAAAAACAGCTTGTCACAACGACTATGTGCTGCAAACGTCTGCATTTCGGATTCAGAAATACAAATTATTAATTCTAGTAGCGTTGCGTTTACTCCAGAAAGTGTTTTTTGATCGCTTATACTTCGTCTGTTGATATGATATGTACGAAGCGAACGGGAGTTTTCAATTCCACGCCACCAGGGATTTCATATGTGCGACCTAGGCCCCGACCTTGCTGACTCCACAGCAATATCGGAAACCGAAGTATCACTTTTATCGTGGTCGATAGTATCTCTGCCTCTGGCCGTCCGCGTCTCACGGCGAGAGGAGAGAGCGCGTCGCCAGAGCGGCTAAAGGCCGCTCCACAACAGCCCGTGGACGGGAACGGCAACGCGAACGTAAATAAAGTTGAAAGGCGGACATCTCAGGCGGGCGTTCAACACAACACGACGGGAACGCGAAGCTTGACGGGAACGGGAAGGATGGCCAACATTCATCTCGGTCTGGGAACGGAAACCTCTCGACCAACGAGAGTACAGCAAATGGAGGCGAAGCTTTCCAGCTGATCCAGCGCGCGCCTGCGCGCGAAACTGGTCTGGAGCGGAGTTGAGAACGTAGTGCGATATTAAGGCTACAGCGTGGATTTGCGAGGTTAGGGTTTGAGGCGGATTTAGTTAGTCGTTGAATTTTTTAGTTCTTTTTAGTGATTTAAGTATAATTCGTTTTCTACTCATTTTAATACATATTATTAAAATTTTCCACAAAATAATTTTTTATGTTTCGTTAAAGTACATTGGAGTTGTTTATTTATTGATAAAATTTTCGTTAGTTTATTTTCCATAAGTTCTTAGTACTTTTTGCATTTTTTCATTCTGATGAATTCTTTTTCTAATGAATATTCATTCGTTTAAATATTCATTATTCATACTAGCACACGCAGAAAACTGACAGATGGCAAAGCAAAGGGTGAACAGAGCGGAACAGATTAGCGCAGCTAGAAGTGCTCTGGTTTCGGCAACTGTTTCCTCAAGTTCTCTTTTTTGCCGCAACAGGTTCATGGCGCTATTCCTCTTCCCGTTGGCGTTTATTGTATAGCGCTCGTACTTCGCGTTCCCGTTCCCGCCCTCGCCTTCGCGTTACCGTTCCCGTTCGCGGGTTGTTGTAGAGCGGCCTTAAGTGCGCCTTGTTTCCTCGCCCACCCGCGCGGGGCGCTGCACCACTGGCCTCGGAGAAAGGGGAAGGGGAGTCGAGGGAGCAGTGACGCGTTTTTGCGGCAGGTCAGTGCGCGTGGCTCCAGCGTGCCCGCACGCCACTGCGGCACGTTGCGACGCGCCCGCCTTTGCCGCCCATTGTTGTTGCGGCAACCCTGCGTTGGAAGAATACACAATTACGCCTCCGTAAATGCAGGAAAGACTTTATTTTCACCAAGGTGTGAAACCGAGACCATAATCATTGAATCGAAACCGCAACGGGACGAAACTATGATTTTTATATCGATAGATTTGAGAAAATAGTACGACTATTGCTGGAACCGGAACAAATAAAATTATTTAGGTTTTTAAAATATCTTCATTATTTCGTTCGAATTGTTTCCCAACGTTCACATTTCCACAAGTGACTTGGAGTGTAAACAGCAGGGTTCTCAGACAGTACAGCAAATATATGATATTCCCTTTCGCTTCATTCATCGTCTCAGAAAGAAAAGGGACAGTTTTTAATTCTTCAAAATTCTGCCCAATAATTCTTGTAGAAACTGAACCGATCTTAACGTAATTATCTCGTTAAAATTTAATTCAAACAAAGTAATAAATAAACAAAATCATTCTCTTTACTTAGTAATCGAGTAACCTGCATATCCCTTCATACATCACCAACACACTCCTTCCAGACAAATAAGTTATCGTTCGATACTTCTTGGTCTGCAGATCATTTTGGGGAACTGACCATTTTTTTTCTGCAGATTCATCCTCACGATTCTAAGAAATATCTCCAAAAAACTTGTTTTTGTTTTTTGGCGACTAAAACATGTTTTCGGTGACTTACAACATCTACAGAGGTGACCAACAGCTCATTCAAGTCCTTTCGTCAAAAGAAATCGATGGGAACAATGTTTAGCCGGTTCCCTCTAGAATATTCTGCAAGAATTCTGGAAAATAACTTAGAGATGGTTTCAGTGCACCTATGAGCAGATTGGAAAAACGCTGTGAATTACTACAGTATCTTTCTGGCATTTGCAATAATCGTTAAGACTTGATTAATCAAACTGATGATAATTGAACTTAATTTACAATAAATCACACTTGAAAAAGTATTTTACCAGATACTGTCTATTTCAGAAAATGAAGGGCCGGGCAACTGTAATAATTTTAAAATTTTATTTTTATCACGAACTTTCATTGCACAAATAAAACTTTTTAACAGGAAAATACCCGCTGGAGGCGCCACGCTAAGCTAGTGTTTGAATAAAAAGATGTAGCATCTGTTTGTATCCGTTTAACATCTGAAACCGTAACTGAAACGAACTTATTATAAAGAAATGAAATCGAAACTGTAGCGTTATTTGAAATAATTAATTTTATATTAAGCCGTGAAGTACACCTACATTTAATAACGTATGTTAATCTTTAAACTCTTTGAAAGTGTCAAATGTGCCCACTTTCTAACTTTGTGCCTATAGTAATTGCCTAATTTGGATAGTTATGTGAATGAATAGTTAATACTTTGCTATTTTCAACGTACTTACGTGCTGTGTCCCATTTGAACCTAAACTAATGAACACAGCTGCGCGCACAGTTACGTAACTTTTGTTTCATCCTGTAAATTTCTTTTTCCTTCTGTCCATTACAGTGCTTCCTGACGACTCTCTGTATATTTAATAATATAATATTAAAAGGATGCTTGATTAAAATAAATAAATGAAGGAAAAAATTCTCACATGGCATGTAATGTGAATAAAATATTCCACAAGAAAAAAAAATTGGAGCCATCTTTTTTAAACTTTGAAAATCTCCGACGGGCTTCATGTAAATTATCTCCAAAAATTAAAATATCGGTTTCAAATTCCAGGAGCCTTGACACCAGTAAAAACGATTGCGGAATATCAATTTCGAAGAAAATCGGCTGAACGGTTTAGGCGCTAGCGTTGACCACAGACGGACGTTTTGCCGTCAATCGATTTTGCAATGTCAAGAAAAACAGAACATGGATTCACGAGATAGAGGATTTTTTTTCTAAATTTAGCAACAGGTTTTATCCACTTTTTCGTTATCAGACCCCTGCTATAAGAGTTTTTCTGGTGAAAATTCCCCGTTTTCTGGCGCACGATTACATAACTTTGTCTTCTTACGAAGTATTCGTAAGGCCAGAAAGTAAAAAGTCCCAATTTTATTAGAAAACATGCGTAATAATAAGGTATTTCGTAATATAACTTAAAGATTATTTCTTTCCCATATATGTTGGTAGGCAATCATTTTAGAAATGAATTGTTGGTTTAAAATGCTCCATTCGCATAAAATTTAAAGTGGAATGTTATTTTGTTTCAGTTATTACCAAAAATCAAATTAGTTACAATTTGTCAAGTTCAGTGAGTTTAAGAATTATTTTTAAAAAAATGTAATCCACAGAAAAAGTTTTGCTTACATGTAAATACAATTTGTCTATGTGTATTTGTGTTTTGTTCATATTCGCTAAGAATAATCAAATGTGAGTACAAAACCTCGAGGTATATTGATGGATGAGCATCAAAGTTTAAATGAACTTACAGTTTAAATTTTGGATTTCACTACAATATGAAAACGGATATTTATTCATCCGAAATCTAAATTTCAAAAATTTCAATTTATGTACATCTTCCAATTGTGGAATAATAAAAACCCGACTAAGACTTAAATATTATGCATCTTATTTAGGGATTTAAATAGAAAGTGGTGTGTCAAGTAGTAAACATTTCGCACATGAAAAAAAACACATTCTGCATTACGGAGAAAAGTTTGATTTTATGTTTGGTACAATTTTTTATTATAATTCATAAAACGTCCCATTAGGGTGTTGTCTCATGTTACATTCATTCTAGCTCAGTCACGGTGCAAAGTTCAGAAAAATTTACAATGAATCGCAAGAAGAATATTCCATTATGTGTTTGCGTTCGGGCGATATCATAATTCCGATTGTTCCTAAAATTACTATAACGCCTACCATTTTTCATCAGTGATCTGAGCTGGTTTCTGATGTTCCACAAACAAATCCGTATCCTATCGTGGACAACGTTTAGTCAGCGTCTCTGAAAATATTGGTTGAAACCCTAGCTCCGGAGAGCAAGCTCAACTTCGGCCAACAAACGTGTTTGCCGCTCGAGCTCCCTTTACCTATACTCTTGCATGTGTATTTGTGATATAGCCTTCAAAAATTCCGTTTAAATTATTTTCCGGAAGATATTGTCCATTTGCACTCGTATGTTCATATTCTAAAATAAGTTTTAATCTTGTTAATAATTGCACTGTTAATTACATTAAAGAGATGAATTTACGTTTTGCTTTCCCGTATACGTACGTATATACGGACTAAAAGGAAAGTTATGTAATGCTGCGGAAAATCGATTTCGATATTTTAACGGAAATACACGTTTTGGACTCCCCTGATACAGAAAAAGAGGTTTTTCGATGTCACCCCAAAACGTGTATTTCCGTTGAAATCTCGGAATCGATTTTCCCCAGCATTACATAACTTTCCCCATACTACATATATTACTTCGTATATACTTACGTATGCGGGAAAGTAAAAATCTCTGCTTTAGTAGGATTCTAGGTTCGTAGGATTCTTACCCATTCTCTCAATACGCTCGGTGGCAGAAGCGCGTTTCCGGAGAACGTATCCCGCAAATATAATAATAATAGTTTTCGCACAATGTGCAGTTAGTTTTCACAAAATTTTGTGAGTGATAGTGTCCGTCTTACACATGCTTTATCATGATATCTATCACAAAAACTTTCACACAGTTTACACACGCATGTTTCTTCTGGCTGTTGGTAGTTTTCCTTTGTGCAGATTCGTTGATGGAAGCCATGTGCCACGAAACGAGTCATTACATGTCTTAAGTCGTATTGGGCTCTCATCCATTCTCTGTTTGTCATAGCGTCTGTGCTGTAAAACTCCAACCATATCTCGTCCTTTTTCTTTTGTAAGTCCTGTAGTAGGTTCTTGTACGCTTCCGTACATGGCAGTAGCAGTTGGTATCTTAAATCTTCTATGTAGAATTGCTCCCTGGATAGTTCATTCACTAATCATGAGGGTGTATACTTTGACATGCCTAGAGTTCGTTTGAGGAATCGTGCTTTTACTTTTTCTAAGTCTGCCTTCTAATATATACTAGTATAAAGTAAAAATGATAACTTTATGTTCAGTTATTTTCTTTTAGTGTTTATTCTGCTTGATTTCCTAGATTTTAATTCTAGGCGTTCGTTAGCGCATGGTAGAGGCTCCGCAAAGTTGAAGCGCCTTGCCTGTAGGCAACCCGCCTTACTTGGGCGCCCCGCGGGTTGGCATCGTCCAATTAGAGAGCGTGCCAGACACACCCGCCACGGGAACAAATCCCTTGTTCAGAGAACTGTCGACTTCCAAATCCCACCTAACAAAACAGGCGCACCACTATCGTCTAGAGATCAACTCCTCCGGTCTTTTCTCTTCCATCCATTTCCTTTCGAGACAGTCACTTTCCTCTATCCCTTTCTGCTATTCTATTCTATCGCGTCTCATACGCAATACTAGCCTCAGATAAAGAAACAGCAGTTGGTCTCTCTTTCTCTCTTCGAAGGATGGAAGTATTAACCGTTGCCTGTGTTCGATGGCAGAACATGGCAACCTCCCCCCCTTTGATCTACAGTTCTCCCCAACCCCAAAAACCTTGATTTCGAAGTGGTTCTGGGGCAAACGAAGACGAACTCATGTCCATGCGATTCCCCCACTACATTCTACTACGTATAATACGTAGTCAGGTCAGTTACCACAACAGTTCTATAAATTAATGGACAATTTGGATTTGAAGTTTACGTAGAATCAAAACAGGTTAATGGCCATTTGTTGTAATCGCACTATAAATTTGGGGCTTTACCAATTGACTGTCAGTTGCTGGAAGAGAAAGTGAACGATGAGTAACTAGTGGTGCTACAGAATAGCACTTTCCCATATTAGTTTTCTATTTCTTTTGGTCTCGATTAGCTATTCCGACTTGGCACATACTCTTGCCAGCTGCCATATATCACCGCCCGAAGTACACTTTTTTGACATTTTGTTAATTTTTCGGTTTCCAAATGGTAGAACAGAAATATTAATTTTAGAATACTAAAGAACAGTATCACAAACCTCGTCCCAAATGACAATTTTCTTTGAAAAATATGGACAAGTTTTTAAGAAAATGGCGTATAAACATACTAAAAACGGGAAATTTGAAGCTCTTTTTCACAGACAATTTTTGAGTTTTCGAAAAACTTTATTTGAAGCCATTTTAAGCACATACTCACAAATACAATTGTATTTACAAATTGCTGGTAATGTGCATCTTAAGGATGAGATAATTCATTAAAAAATTATATTTGTGCGATTTTTGAAAAAACAAAAACTTATCCCAGTATGAACTTTACGGCATATTAAAGAGTGTAATCTGTAGTATCCGTTCGAAAAGTTTGGAGAAAAAAATTGGAGCAATTTTTGAGAAACTGGCGTTTGAGCGTTTCCGAAAATGCGGAATTTTGAGTTTGCTTTCACAGAAAACGTTTGAGTTTCAGAGAAACGTTACTTGACATTATTGAAAGCACATGCATTCATAAATATAATGAGAATAAATCGCTGTTAATGTAGATATTAACGACGTGAGATACAAGTAAAAAATACATTTTTGTATTTTTTTAAACAACAATAACAACAGAATAGAGCAATATGGTGTGTATGTCATCTCATAGAGTACATTAAGTATATGTATCTTGACATGCCGTCGCGTAATGCGGGTTGCTTTTGAAATGAATGCGTTAGATGCGTTTTTTTTTTCAACAAATCCTTTACATTTTTGTAGTCAAAATACAATTCGTCACGTCTCCATGAAATTCTCTTTCTTTAGAGACCTCATTTATAAAGATTGATTGGGTGTAAGAGCCGCAAAGGAAATGTATACTACTGAAATAATACAGGAGAAGATATTATCGTCAATATATTTTATTGTATCTACTCAAATCGTAAACATGGACCCTTTTTTCAATTCCGACAGATGGAATGACGGAATTCAGACAGACATAGACTCAACAAATCATCACTTCGTTATCTCTTTGAAATATTTATGAGCTGGCATTTTCAAACTTTTCAAAACTATAAAAAAACAGGAACGTTAGCAAATGCTATAACCAAATGTTGAATAACCGACAATGATACCCCGATAAAGATGTCATTGCAATTCCTTTGTCAAACACAGCATTTGCTTCCATTTTCTCAAGTCTATGGCATCAGCATATTGTAGATGTAGACCCAAACGTTTCTAAATGATACACCATGAAAACCTTAGGTCAGATATAGGCACAAATATATTATCACTCCTTTCAGCGATTTCAAAAAACTAGATATAAAGACGTCTCTGGAGCGAGAGACAGCTGCACGATCCCTGAGCTCTGCTTTGCGGTCGTCCGTCTTCATCGGCCCCATAAAAATGTGCGGCGCGCACGCAGGCTTCCAGCCGCCATCGCTCATTCCCGGCGGCGCGGCGCGGCGCGCGGCTCAGGAGTCGAGGCGCAAGAATTCAATTTGGAGGCGCGCCGCGGAAGGCGACTGCGCGGGCGGGGCTCAGGCCACGCCCACTCCTGCTCCCGCTTCTTCGCCCATCTCTCCTTCACCGCCCCCCCCCCCTCGCCTCGCTCAACAACCACGCAAACGTCCCTTGTTCGCGTCGCGGGCTGAGTGTTGCGGGCTGAGTGTTGCGGGCTGAGTGTTGCGGGCTGAGTGTTGCGGGCTGAGTGTTGCGGGCTGAGTGTTGCGGGCTGAGTGTTGCGGGCTGAGTGTTGCGGGCTGAGTGTTGCGGGCTGAGTGTTGCGGGCTGAGTGTTGCGGGCTGAGTGTTGCGGGCTGAGTGTTGCGTCTTTTCGGTGGAAGTCCTTGCCATCCTTTCTATATTTTCGCCCGACGCCTACGTCAAATTTATCTAAATTCAACCCCACCCTTTCCTCTGTGTCTTCGTCGCCCGTAGATCTTCCCAGAGGAAAAAATCCCACGCTAGCATCCAGTATCATCGATCCCAAGAGGTGTCCATCCACTCCCATCTATCGTATTTACTCATATTTGAAATTTCGCCTATTGCATATAAGTGTATTCGCCGTGTGGTGGTCTTTCTGCAACCAATTGTTCTTTGTAAAAAACATTTAACCCAATTTATATGCGATACTATAAGTAGGTTCAACAATTCTATGTAGTTACTAGATAGTAACATTTTTGCAGGTAAGGCAAAGCCTGTGCTGTCTATGAGACATGACTCTGTGTGTAACGAGAGAAGTAAAAGGCTTGCCCACAGCTCTTCGCCCTTGTTTTCCCATTTGCGCCGGTCCTACGCTCGCACCTCCGCCCATAAGCAGTGTCCGACGGTCCCCGCGCCCACAAGCAGTCTCCGACCGCGCCCGCCCCCGCGCCCGCCCCCGCGCCCGCCCCCGCGCCCGCCCCCGCGCCCGCCCCCGCGCCCGCCCCCGCCCCCGCCCCCGCGCCCACCCCCGCGCCCACCCCCGCGCCCGCCCCCGCTCATTCTCTGGCGCTCCCACGCCATGCTCGCCCATCGGCCCGCTCGATCACGGGCCAAAGGTCAAAGTTCGCTGCCCGACATCTGCCGGGGGTGTTGGCGCGTGCACCAGCGGGGGCGGCGCCGATGCCGAGGATGCGGAGCGATGTGAGAGGGGGAAAAGAGATTCGAAAAGAAAAACACAAAGATAGAGAAAAGATATTGAGCTAAGAGATGGTGAGGTGCGGGAGATTTGGCGGAAGAGATTGGGATGAGAGTTGGCGGAAGAGATTGGCATGAGAGTTGGCGAAAGAGATTGGCATGAGAGTTGGCGAAAGAGATTGGCATGAGAGTTGGCGGAAGAGATTGGCATGAGAGTTGGCGAAAGAGATTGGCATGAGAGTTGGCGGAAGAGATTGGCATGAGAGTTGGCGGAAGAGATTGGCATGAGAGTTGGCGGAAGAGATTGGCATGAGAGTTGGCGGAAGAGATTGGGATGAGAGTTGGCGAAAGAGATTGGCATGAGAGTTGGCGGAAGAGATTGGCATGAGAGTTGGCGGAAGAGATTGGGATGAGAGTTGGCGAAAGAGATTGGCATGAGAGTTGGCGAAAGAGATTGGCATGAGAGTTGGCGAAAGAGATTGGCATGAGAGTTGGCGAAAGAGATTGGCATGAGAGTTGGCGGAAGAGATTGGCATGAGAGTTGGCGAAAGAGATTGGCATGAGAGTTGGCGGAAGAGATTGGGATGAGAGTTGGCGAAAGAGATTGGCATGAGAGTTGGCGGAAGAGATTGGCATGAGAGTTGGCGAAAGAGATTGGGATGAGAGTTGGCGAAAGAGATTGGCATGAGAGTTGGCGAAAGAGATTGGCATGAGAGTTGGCGAAAGAGATTGGCATGAGAGTTGGCGAAAGAGATTGGCATGAGAGTTGGCGAAAGAGATTGGCATGAGAGTTGGCGAAAGAGATTGGCATGAGAGTTGGCGAAAGAGATTGGCATGAGAGTTGGCGAAAGAGATTGGCATGAGAGTTGGCGAAAGAGATTGGCATGAGAGTTGGCGAAAGAGATTGGCATGAGAGTTGGCGAAAGAGATTGGCATGAGAGTTGGCGAAAGAGATTGGCATGAGAGTTGGCGAAAGAGATTGGCATGAGAGTTGGCGAAAGAGATTGGCATGAGAGTTGGCGAAAGAGATTGGCATGAGAGTTGGCGAAAGAGATTGGGAAAAGATTGGCGAAAGGGATTGGGAAGAGATTGGCGAAAGGGATTGCGAAGAGATTGGCGAAAGGGATTGGGAAGAGATTGGCGAAAGGGATTGAGGGAGAGTCGGCGAAAGGGATTGAGGGAGAGTCGGCGAAAGGGATTGAGGGAGAGTCGGTGAAAGGGATTGAGGGAGAGTCGGTGAAAGGGATTGAGGGAGAATCGGTGAAAGGGATTGAGGGAGAGTCGGTGAAAGGGATTGAGGGAGAGTCGGTGAAAGGGATTGAGGGAGAGTCGGTGAAAGGGATTGAGGGAGAGTCGGTGATAGGGATTGAGGGAGAGTCGGTGAAAGGGATTGAGGGAGAGTCGGTGAAAGGGATTGAGGGAGAGTCGGTGAAAGGGATTGGAGGGGGAGTTGGCGAAAGAAATGGGGGAGAATTGGCAAAATAGATTGTAAGATTGAGGAGTGTATGAGAAGGCAAGAGCAAGGGTTTGGGAAACGACGACAGAATTAAGCAGATAATTCTTACAGAAAAGTGGGAAAATTGAATACAATGGAAGAATTAAGTTCTGTCAAATGTTCTTACGGTTACTGAACAAGTGGATCTATTTTGGGGGTACCAAATCTGAGTTGGGAGCAATGTAAGCTAATAATTATAATTTGGAACTGCACTAGTATGGTTTGGGCAGCATTTAAATCTTTTATACTAAATGGTAGGGCATTATTTAAATCACAACAAACGGATTTTATTCAAAATCAATCATAATTTGCATAAATCAGATTTTTGCTTGTCTTTGTCATAAATTTTCTTATTATGCATGTATAAAAGGTGTCCTAATTTTGAAAATTCGGCAGATTGAAAAGATCAAGAGATTCAGTTCATTGAGAAAGGGGAAAGAATCAGATCAGAAGTAGAAAAATCTTGTAAAAGTAATGAGGTTTTCAATCTATAATATCCACCTCAGTAGTCTCTGCCTCACCTCGTCTCACCTCACCCCGCCTCTTCTAACTTAATCCCCACCCCATATTTTCCGCCTTTCTACTCTGCATAGTATTATTAAATTACTAGTATGTTGTGTAGATAATTTGTATTATTATTACTATTATTGATTATGTGCAGTGGCGTGCAGCGCAGTGTAGTGGCGTTGTGAAGTTGAGGAAAAAGTTTGTAAGAAAGACATTATAGCTCAGTGATCAACAGTGTGGTGAAGTGGTTGCTATGAAAGCCCGCACGGTGATATGTTCATATTAATTTGTAAAGTTTGTAAAGATTTTAGGTTATGAAATGTTTTCTGCCACCAGGTCCTCAAACTTCATTGCAGAATTGTAATAATAAATCTAATTTAGTATTTCAAAATCATCAGTATTAAAGACAATGTGAGATGAGGTAGCGACGTAGATTATAATATCGACGAAACGATTAGGGAGAGAAAGAAAAGAGTATGATTATGCAGTTAGAGAAATCAGCATAACTGAATGAATGCGGAAATTGCGGATTAATGTGAGAGAGCTGGACGAATTTTCGGAAGAAAGAAGAGAACTCGTTAAGACGGGTTCAAGGGCGACGAATGATTCTCCGCTGAAGAGCGTTCCTGCGTTGCTAATGAAAGCTCCACGCGGCGGTCAAGAAGGGTGCAGCGCGGAGTCTTCCCTATTTTTAGCGAGCGCCCTCTCATTTGATCGGAAATTGCACGGGAAACTCAGAATTCTCAGAATTTGCATGTCATCTACGGCGTCCACTCTCAATGGAATCTTTCAATTCACACCCGTCCCTCTCGTTTTTATTAACCTTCACTTTCCTTCTCATTGATTCTTATCAGCTCTTATGAGTGCCTCCTCCTCTTCCTCCTCGTCTCTTGCTTTTCCAGTTTCACCTTCGTATTTTTCACCAACCCAATCTATCTCATCTCAACCCACCCCAATGTACCTCAACCCACTCCACCTATCTCAACCCATCCCAACCTATCCCAACCTACGAGTACTTCACCTGAACCACTCTAACCCAAACTAATCTACAACATCTCCGCTTGCAGCAATTTTTTTCTTCTCGACCCGTCCCACCCTCCTCCCCCTCTTGAACTCACTCCACCCTATCGTATCTCAAATCACCCTTCCTTATCTCATAACCTCCACCCTCATCCATTCCAGTCCATCCCAACTCGTCCCGACCAACCTCGCCCGATCTCCTTCGCTTGCGCCATCCTCTTATCCTACCGCACTCCACTCCACTTCTCCTCATTCCTCCGCACGTCATTTCACATCGCAGTAAAGAATTCTTGCGCATTCCATTACGCACCTCGCCTCCATCTCACCCCATCGCATTACACTTCTCCTCGACTCTCTCGTCTTCATCCCATCTCGCTTTATTCCACCCCAGCTCCCACTACCTCAAACCACCTCACCTCGTCTCACCTCATCTCGCCTCGCTCACTTAACCCCCACCCTATTTTTTCCGCCTTTCTATTATCCGCTCCCTTGTCTCTAC